>JANSTP010315360.1:0-28357 GCA_025330745.1 Cladonema radiatum | reverse complement strand
GGTGGCAATTCACCTGGTAGGCAATTTTCCGGGTGGCAATCTTCCCGGGGGTAATTTGACAGGGGGCAATTTTCCGGAGGGCAATTTACTGGGGGGCAATTTTCCTTGTACCATGCAATAAAGTTACCACTATGATAAGGAACAGCAAACGAAGCTATTATCACAAATTCGTTGAAAGTAACAAACGAGATTGTAAACGGGTTTGGGAGGGGATACATTCAGTAATGGGTCCAAGAGGACTACATGTTCATAAATCTCCAAATTTTCTTCAAGTTGATAACAGAAATGTGACTGAGAAATAGGAAATCGCCAATGCTTTCAACTATTTTTTTGTCAATGTTGGTCCAAACACGCAAAAGAGTATAAGGAAAAGTTGTCATAGTTATAAATCATTTTTGCCTGAAAAATCTGCCAAGTCAATCATGGTTAATCCTACTAAGGTGAGAAACATCAGCAATATATCGAATCGGAAAGCTATTGGACCAAACAGTGTCCCAACACTTTTGTTGAAACTTACAAAAGATAAATCTCTGAGCCACTCTGTTAAATCATTAACCTATCATTTCAAAACAGGATCTTTCCTGAACAGCTTAATATTGCCAATATCCGTCTTGTCCAACATAAGCAAGATATTTGAAAAAATCATTCACAAGAGAGTATATTCATTTTTAGATTGTAACAAGACATCCTTTCTCAACCAATTTGGCTTTAGATTAAAACGGTCAACAAACGACGCCCTAATAACCATCCTTAGTAAACTCCAGACTTACATGGATAGAGGGGTATTTTCATACAGTGTGTTTGTCGATATAAAAAAGGCTTTTGATAGGGTAGATCATAAAATTCTGCTCCCTAAATTGGAAAATTATTGTATTAGAGGAATAGTTAATGACTGGTTTTCTTCTTATCTAGCAAGTAGGAAGCAATTTGTTCCTATAAATGGCATCCAATCAACAACTTGGATGTTTCTTGTATACTCCCTGGTATACTCCTTGACAACAAGCTTGCTTGGAAGCTTAAACTTAATAGAGCAATTGGTATCATTAGCAAACTAAGATATCTCCTCTGAAGGAATACTTTCATAATGTTATTTCATTCTATATTTACGTCACATTTGCTCTATGGTTGCCAGATATGGGCCCATAATGGTCAAGATATTAAAACTAGAATTCAAAAGCTGCAAGATCGAGCGATCAAGAAAATCACCTTTTCAAAGCGGCCTCATGATAATATAGATGAAATGTACAAAAATCTTAAAATCCTTAAATTTGAAGACATTCTCTTTATCCAAGATCTGATATTTGTAACAAGAATCGAATACGGAATACTTCCTAAGACTTTATCTGAGAAGTTTCAATATCGAAAAACTACTCACAATTATAATACAAGAGCAGCATCGATGGGACTTATGGAAATACTTAACACAGAAACTTCGAAACATGGAAAACAAGGAGCGATAAGTAAGTGCGTAAAAAGCTGGAATAAGTTCATGTCTTTTTCTAAACAACAACTTAATACACTAAATTATTATAATATTCGATCGTTTTTGACAGATAAAATACTTTCACATTATTGAAAACATTCATTTTTTTCCGTTCTTCTGCTTCCTTTCTTTTCTTATTTTCTCCCTCTTTGCTCTTTCTTTTTGATGATAAGTAAACCGCAGGGAACACAACTTCATGACTGCCCTTTTATGTGGATTGAATGGCTTCTTCAGGATATGGCTCATGCTACCACTACTATTTGTGTACGTATATCAAATAGTAATATATATTAACATATTTAGTTTTGGATGTTTTGTTGTAATGACTAGTTTTTTTATTTATTCATTTATTTTATTTTATTTTATTTTTCTCCGTATTTATTTTGAAAGTTATTTTAAAAGTTATGTAGATTTTTACTATTTTCATTTAGGATTTTTTGGCTCAATTTATGAGGATGTATGTCCTCCTAGGGTCTTCTTCCCCGTGTAAAACATTTTTATTTTAATAAGAATATCTATCTATCTATCTATCTATCTATCTATCTCTGAGGTTGTCAGCAGATGACCCCTATAATATGAAAAATGGTACCCTAATTACACCAGGGAATAGAGTGGCAAACCTTGCGATTAAATTGATAGACCAATTTGCTGAAAACAAGGATAGATAGACTTATAGCTATTGCAAATAACATATTTGCTTTCATATCAAATTTGCTTCACAACACAAATTTTCATATACTAGCATAAAAGAAGCATTTGTGGAGTGAAGTGGTACTACACTTGGAAACTGCTTTGAAAAATCATCCTTCTTTGCAGCTGCAATTGCAGAGAAACAACCGATTTCTGACGATGTAAAACAAGTTACTCACTATGTAGCTGGTTACATACTATTCAGTATAATCTGTCACTTCAAGTCACAGCTGCGCAAAAATCCTGAAAACGCTGTTGTTTTAAACAGTACAATTGAATTCCTTAACCCTTTCACAACAAACTATCTGTAAAGCGGGTAGCTTACACCAGGACTTTTTGCGCAACTACCCATACACCAGGTAGTACAGTTTTTAGTATTTTGCAGAACAGATAATGTATTCTATAGCGTGCTATAGTCTTTATCTGAAAGCCAGATAATTTTGCGAGCGTGTGCAAAAAACTGCAGGAAAAAAGCTGCTTGAGAAGAAAAGTTATTGAAAAATATGTGTTTTTTTATGGCCATTTTATATGGTAAAAATGTACCTAAAATGATGGGATAAATTAGCTGTATCTTCCCTTCTGATCTATATTTTCAGCTAATTTTTTCAAGAAACATTCACAGATAAATATGACACATTTTTAAAGTGGTTTCAACCGAATACAATATAGCCCGTTAAAAAAATAATCTTCGGAAGTAAATTTTTGAAAATAATTTACTCTTTAAGCTGCTAAGTTTGCTCGCAAAACTTAAAAGAATACTTTTTACATAGTAAAAACAATTTTTTCCTAATCCTTAATTAAAAGGAAAAAAATGGGACAAATTTTAAGCAATTTCACCTTATACTTATCTCAGAATTAAGGATTGTATTAACACTACTAGTCCAGTAGAATTACGTGAAACTTCACTCAAACCTGGACAAAATTCAAATATATCTGAAAGTCTACACAAAGGCTCCCATAAGGCCTATCAATCACCAAAAGAAAAGCCCCATGATTTTATCCAGGGAAAATTAAGTTTTCGTAGTTGAAAAATTGGGCCTGTTTGGTCAATATTTTCATCAGTTTTTGAAAAAGTTATTTCTATGTTTTTTTCTTTTGAGGTCAGTACATTGTTGATGTTTGATATTTTCATCTGTATACAACTCTTTTGATATTAGCATCACTTTTATCAGACATTTATGTTGTAACAACAGGATTTTCTTATTCTTTAGATGGCAATTAATAAACAATAAATAAATAAAGATAGAAGAATGAGCAAAGTTAGCGTAATTTGCAAGGAAGAGGAGTCTATAGATCAGTTGGTAAAAGTTAAAAAGAAAGGATTGAACACATTGGTTTGCATTTCTAATGAGAGAGGGCTGGATGATTTGAACAGGTATTCTAAGTTTTAAATTCCAGGAAATTTTTGTTAGAAAAAGCGAGGGGGATAGAGATAATTGTGAAGACAAAGAATCATTTTCGGAAACGACATTGAATTCGCCTCAAATTACCAAAAATTATCTCTTAACTCTGAAATGATTCACTGCCATTCCAATTTCTTACACTGGACATTGGGACATATATGGGTTTTCAATTTCAATTTTGTTGTAGAATTTTAACAGAAAGCTACGAGAAGGACCGATCTGAGATGTTTTTGTGCACCATGAATGTAGACGTAGATTTGCTGACGAATCGAAAAACGCTTCAAAAAGTGATGATAATTCACGTAAAAGATTAAGATCATCCGTCAATGTTGCTGATCGATTTGACTGGAATACATGCTGCATGATATGTGTTAACAAAGATGACAAGAAGCACAAGCAAATAAGCGAAGTAGAAACAATCCCGATTCGAAAAACACTCCTTGAAATATGTGACAAAAGGTATGATGAATTGGCAAATGCATTCTGTGACCATCTATTATCATGTACTGATCTCGTTGCTGATGAAGCCTTTTACCACCACTCTTGCATGAACAATTGAAATTTCAACGATTGAATTAAAAGTTAAGCAAATTGTAAATTACTTTTTTAAACGTGTTAATGTACCTTTGAACTTAATAATAATGTTCCTCTGAGCACTCAGAATTCATGGGCAGTAGCGAATTTATCAAGTTTCTAATTCGATTTTTGAAATCTTAGCGCTATTATGAATGGGCTCTGGAATGTACCAAAGTTGAATGGTGAGTGGGGTTTGGTGGCAGGTAAATTTACACCCCTCCCCCAGCTAACCCCAAATTTTGTTTATTTGTTGTTGTTGTTGTTTTTTTTGTGCATTTTGTTGTTTGTTTGTTTTCCTCTATTTTTATTTGTTTTATAGGTAGTTAGAGTTAACATATTTTTATGTATACAATTTTATGAATTAATATTTTTTTGGTGTGTGTTTCTACAGGTGCAGCATTTTTGAAAGGTTATCAGATGTCTGTTTGCATTCTGTAGCTTGTGTTTGTCTAATGTAAATTTTTATAAAAAAATAAATCTATCTATCTATCTATCTATTTAGTTGATACTATAGCTGGCATGCAATCGGGAATACTGTACCACTGACTTGGAATATCTAAACATTTACATCTCTATTTTATTTTGGTCCTTTTTGGAGTTTTTTTGCCTATAAAAGTTTTATTCTTTTTTTTGTGTAGAGTTTTCAGGCCTTATTGTCATATTTAAATGCTGAAATAGCCATTTAAGGGCATCTTGGGGCCTAAAATTAAATTTTGCTCCCATGGAAATTTTTTCTGGATACACCCCTGGTGCGATTATTTTTGTGAAGCATGATTTCAAAAAAACCGGAAAAAATCATACATTGACAGAAAAAAACAGGTATGGTTTGAAACCGTACTGACCATACCCGGTGCAGCGCCTCGGTTTCCTGGGCTAAAACCCATGATGTGGACAATTACTCAAGTCCTACAAAGAATATGTCATCAGATACAATTATTCTACATGTGGGCACAAATGACCTGAAGTCTAAGTCAAGAGCCTCTGAATCTCTAGATGTGATAGCTAGACGAAAACAGATAGGAATGAAGTTATTTTTTCCAGAATAATCCCTAGAAATGATGACTGGAATCGGCTTGTTTATACTGTTAATGACAACATTAAAACGCTTATCGAACGAGATGGTAGTCTGGGATTTGTAGCCCACTACAATATCAATATCAATCAACATCTAAATGGAAGTAAAAACAAGCACGGAACATCTCTTTTAGTTCAGAATTTTAAGTGTGTTATTACATGGTCAAGTCTTTGGAACAGATTGAGTATTGGTATTTTTGACGAATATCCAAACAGCGACCAGCATATGTTTGTTTCTGAAAAATCTCTTGAAAAATGCTATAATAATATCAATATTCAATATAACGTGAGAGCTAGTGATAACATATCTCTAGATAATGATGGATCTCATATCGATCAGGTTGATCATTTTCATGCGAAGAACTAGTTTCTCTAAAGCGTTGAATCATGAATTCACTTAGAAACAAGTTTGACCTTCTCAAAAATTCTTTTCAAGGCTCAGTTGACATTTTTTTGATATCTGAGACATAACTAGACGCAAGTTTTCCGGAAAGTATACCATATTACATTTCGATTAGATCGCCACTCTTTTGGGGGTGGTATAATATTGTATGTCAGAGATGATATTCCAGTAAAACAACTATCAGTCCCTGAGTGTGTAGATGGGGAAATTGTAATACTCTGATTGGAGATTTCAACACAGAGATAACTGATAGTATGCACAAGTCTTATTGTAAACAATATGGTTTTTCAAGTTTAAATAGAAATGTAACTTGCTTCAAAAATTGGAACAATCCTTCCTGTATTGTCTTATTTTTGACAAATCATCCAAATGAATTCCAAAATACATGTGTTTTAGACAGCGGAATTTCTGATTTTTACAAGGGAGTTTTTACTGTTTTAAAAACAAAATTTCAAAAAGCAAAGCCTAAAGTAGTCTCTTATTGTGATTATAAAAACTTTTCTCCAACTAATCTACAAAAGGATTTGACAGAGCAACTGTCAAATATCTTTCCTAGGAATTCTAGTTGAGGTGTCTTTCAAGATGCTTGTCTTGCTATATTAGACAGTCATGCGCCTTTAAAAAAGCGGTACGCAAGGGCTAATCAAGCACCATTTATGAATAAGGAACTTAGTTCGAGCATAAATGCACTGTTCAGAAATATCTTTCTGCATTATCCAAATCAAGAAAATAGGCGTCATAACAATGAACAAAGGAGCTATTGTGTGAAACTATTAAAATGTACGAAAAAGTGATATTTTTATAGTCTGAATCCAAAGCTTATTTGCGATTTTAAAAAACTCTGATCGGCTGTGAAGGTCAATTTTTCTAAAATGGAAAACGAGAGTGGCACTAGTAGTAGTATTAGTAGTAGTAGTAGGATGTGGCCATCAAAATCTTTTTTCATCAAAATGTTGATAGATAATTTTATTAAAAGTCAAAAATGTTTGAATGCACAAGCTGTTTTATATTTAAAATGGTTAAAAAAAACAGGCAGGGGGACGAATCCACTGGATATGGTTAAAAAACATCTTGCTGTTTTTTATGACAAGCATTTAAACACAAACACAAGCATTTTATAGAGAAAATTCATGTAAGGCGATTAGTCATGATAAAAATAAATGCAGTTTAAGTTTCCACTCGTAAAGTAATATTTTATTCACGTTTAATTTTTTTTAGTGTAAAAGCATTTAAAGCGTAGCATCTTACTATCTTAATACAATATAAAAACTACCAATAAAATCTTGAATAAGTCTACAAAATTAAAATAAGTAGTGTCAAAATGTTCAATCCAATAAAATCCGTGTTAGACATAAAAGTTAAGAGAAAGAAGAAAAATCAAGATAATCTTTAATAAGAAAGGGAATGTTTTTCAGCAGACAAAACTCTTTGACATGAAAGGTTCAAAACATTAATCTTGGTCTTTGTCACTTTCTCAATCAGAGAGAGTCGTTTGAGCTATGTCCGAATATTTGGGTCCTGAAGATATTCTGCGATGCTTTGAGTAATTATGTGGCGCTGCTGACAATCTTCGAACTATATCATTGTTCCATTCAGCTATGGCTTTATCTGGGTTGAACTTTTCGATTGTTGCACATTCTTCGCAAATTCAGTCATTCCAATCTGACTCGACTAAGACGATTTTGCCAATCAGATTTGACTCTCAATATTCTCGAAAACACTCATAGAATGGGGTAATGAACAGAATTTCGAAGATATGCAAAAGATTTATACATTCTTTGACGATCATGTCATTAGAAATACACTCTCCCATACGGATAGATATTTCACGCCTTTCTCATTTTGAAAGATGGGAATGATGTATGATTTGAGAGATTCCCATTCTTTTGAAATTTCTTCGAGTTTGCAGTCATTATTGCTTAATACATCGCTAGAATGATACTTGACTTCATTAATGCAATCGTTGTGCAATGAAGACATATCTTTTGGCCATGACTTAACATCTAATAGATTTACGATGTTCTTAAATAGTGGATAGTCTGCAATGTCCTCAAATACATTATTCATACAATTTGCAATTTTTGCAACGTTCTTACGATCTTTTGTGGGACTATAGTGACAAAGTTTAATGTTTTGATAATAAAAAGGGCCTTCTTTTTCGATAATTTCTTTAAGAAATATGTTTAACCATAATGACAAATTATTATCACCCTCTATAGATTTATTAATGAGGAGCTGGAGTTTTCCCATTGACCAATTAAATTCATTTATGCAACCTACAGCTTTCACTTTATATCAATTAATTATTCCTGCAGCATCAGCATTTTCGATTGGCCCGATGGACAAAAATTTTAAAACAAGTTTATCGCTCTCTATGAACAAAATGTATATCACTTCTTCCTCCATAACACTATTATCCGTACTACTGTCTGTCAAAATACAACAATAATTTGCTTTGGCTAAGTCATTTGCAAACGATTCATCCATAATGATCTTTCCAATAAACTCAGTAAATGTTACTGCTGCCCTGTCATTTCTGTAGCATATTTTTTATCCCTGTAGTGCTGTTCTTTTCCTGAAGATGTAACAAATTAGGGAAGTCAGAGAATGGTCTTTGTTATTTGGCCTGATAGTATGCTGAATTAAATAATGTTCTTTCTGCATTTTGATCTTCTTCAAACATTCTCCTAACAGCTCTGCTGATCGGAGTTTCTTTTATCACTTTTTGAATGTATGCTTGACCTCCTAACTAACTTTTTTTCTCAAGCACTGCAGCAGGTTTCTGCGGCTCAGACAGACAATTCCATATGACCGTGGCCTTTTTTAGAGGCAAACTTCCCAGATGAATAAAACTATACAAAATTTTTTAATGCTGTCAATGTTTTTCTCCGATTTGTTACATATTGTACATCAAAGCCGAATGACATCTTTACCCTCAACATCGCAATCAAGTTTTGTTGAAAACTCTTCTTCCCACCTTCTTACAGTTTTCAACTTGCCTTGTTATCTTTCTTTACTTTGTTTGAAGTTGATAATTTTAATTTAAATGATAATTATTTTGTTTTGAGAAATATTGTAAATGGAATTATTTTTTCCTTTGATATAAAATTCGAAAAGACAACACTATTATGAAAAAATAACACTTTCACTTCACAGTTATCTTAAGATATTTTTTAATGGTCACCTGTAAGTGAGTAGTTTTATAAAGTAGAAAATAAAGTATTTTTTTCTTCCTTTATAAAGTTAAGAAATGTGCACGTGTCTATTATAACGTAATTATTTCTATTATGTTTATTGTACTGAGTCTCATTTATTTTTCAATAGAGAAGAAAAACCATATAATTCAAGAAAAGCATATAGCGTACCATATGATCAGAATGTTACTGATTTTATCGTAATTGTAGTATATTTTGATCCGCGAAAATCACTCAATATTTTTTTTTGTTCTGCAAAAATCTTCAACTGAATCGCAAATCGTGATTCGTGGTCTGCAAATTAGAACCCTGAATCCTTTTAACGGAAGTTGCACTTTGCTGTGAGAACGGTAGATTCTTGCTATAGATTTTTGCAATATAGGCGACAGTTTAACTTTTTGATAGGAGGTATTATCAAGAATGTTTAGCGTAGCGCCGGAGTCAATGATGACATTTATTTGGTATTGTTAGTTTTAACCCGTATGGTTGCACATTTGTCGGATATTTGAAAAACGTATTCGTTGTCAGAATCAGATTCGTTCAGGCAGTTAGCTGTAGCAGCTTGTATTTTCTGTACTTTCTCTTTTCCTCCTCTGTGTTTGTTTCGACACATACTTTGCAAGTGTCCCTTTTTTCAACATGTATCGCAGATGATATTTTTAGAGCAACTGCATTCATGGCTTCGATGTTCTTTGATTCCATATCTTCCAAATATTTTCCCTTTATTGTTCATGGAGTGATCACTGTTATCACCACGGTTGTGGGATGGCTGATGAGTGCTGCAGGGGTCCGAACTTTGATGGTATTTATTATTAAAAGATGACGATTAACGAGACGGATTTTGGTGATAACTGCGGTAGTTTATTTTATTAACGGTTTCATTTTCACATGTGGATGAATATTGCAAATTTGATGCTTGAGCAATTTTGTTGCTTTACTTGATTGCGCGGATATTTCTAGAGTTTTTGTCAGTGTTAAGTTTTGTTCTTGAAGGAGCTTAGCAGGCAGCTTATTTGATGCATATGCAGCTACAATTTTGTCTCTATTTGTTCATCTTTGTGTTTCCAAATTCACATGAAATGGCAAGTGTACAGAGGCCAGTTACAAATTTTCAGATGCCTGGTGAAACTTTGATCTTTCGTTCGGTATGTTTTTCTATAGAGCAAAATGCGCATTGAGGGCTTGCAGACTGGATACATATGTGTCCTCTGCAGCATTCAGAGTTTCGTAAATGTCCTGAGTTTCATTGCCAATTAAGTGCAGGATTAGTGCTTTCTCGCATTTCGTTGGTTATGCATGACGCACCAGTTAAGTAGGTAAAACTTTTTATACACTTCTCTTGTTTTTGAGCAATGGATGTAGGTTCCCCATGAGGTGAAAATGATGAGATACTCGGTATCTGAAGGCAGACCATCAGAAAATATTTGGTTCGATATGATCTGTGAGTGTTAAAGTATCTTGGTTGCCAATTTACGTACAGCAGAACCAGGGATTGCAGAGTATAGCAACTTAGGTTGTACTTACTTACAGAGGGGATTAAAACTGATAATCCATTTGTACTTTTTCCTAGCGTAAAAATGATCAAATCATGAAATCGAGCAAACTTTTGAGAGAAACTTTCTTACTGAAGAACAACATATAGCTTCTCAGCCACTTCTACAACCTTGTGAAGGAGAGGAAATGAGAGTGGGAGAGGAAATACTAATAATAAAAAAAATTGCGAACTGTAATCGCGTTCAAATTTGTTTTAGGTTACAGTCAAGAGTCAAATCAACGGACAGTCTTAAAGCAGGACAACTCTAATTAACAGACAAATTATTTTTCCCTGGAAAAGCACTGGTTGCTGTTTTGAAGTTTTAAAAGGTTGACATCTCAAGTTAACAGACAAAAGTTTATTCCCAAATTGTCTCCGCTAATTAGAGATTTGACTGTAAATGGCGAGACAGAGCAGTTTTTAATAAAATACAGTACGTTTATTTCATGGATCAGGATATTTACATGAAATTGTGTCTAGTTCCAGATAAGTATAGTTATCAAGTATCGATTGTTAAATAGTTTTACTTGCATTACTCTATTATAATCGACTGTCTTTACAGTCATAAAACTCGTATTCTGTATAAAGCAGAATCAGGAAAGACGACCCTACCAATGTTTTCACTAATTAGTCCTAAGTTTTCCCTTTTCAAACTCTTTTGAACAATATCTGAGACTCACGGTTTTGCTTAGGTCTTGTTTATAAAATTGATATTTTGAGCCTACGGTCATGGCCGAAAATTTTGAGAAAGTAACAGCTTTGCTCTCAAAATAGTAAACACTGTAAGTTTGTAACATATTGTTAGCATTTTTGGAAGAAGAAAATATGTATTTCTTCATCTTTTGTCAATAATTTTTATTATTTTTTTCAGATCTATCATTTTAGTGCACTCGGAGGGAGGAAGCTAAGAAACATCCTATTAATTGATAGCTCTGTGATTAACTTTGATGGTGTTTCCAAAGTGCATATGTTTTTTTTAATTATCACTCATTTTTCATTTCTGCTGGCATACCTATATAAAACAGTACCAAGTATCAACTGTAACTTTTTGTTCTGTATTTTGACTCATTTCGGAATGAAATAATTTTTATTTGCTTTTTTCTAGACAAATAAAAATAACTTTTTAAATAAAAATGAAAGTATCAGTCAGAGATTCCTCAGATATTTGCTTTTTTTATCATAGGGGAAAAGTTCAACTGAGAGAACTGTGTAAATTATTTGCGAAATAAAGTCGTGCAACAATATTTTGACATGCTAGCAGAAAAACAGGCATAGACCCTCCCAAAGACAGTGGAAAGCATAATGAGGGTCGTCGATGTAAAGTGACTGATTAGGACAGGCGTGCGATACTATGATCTGTTCAACCACTTTGAATACCATCAGTTCTTTTACTGCAAAGCCAATTAGTGCTGGAGCCGCTTCAGGCAGAAGTTTGTCTCTTCGTACCGTTCGAAGAGTCCTCAATGATGCTGGGTATTATTATAGACAAACTCAGAGGAAAGGTTTGATGACAAAAGAAGGCCTTGATTGCAAGAGTTTCATGTGCCAAAAAAAAACAAAAAAAAACGCAAACTTAGAAAATAATTCTGGTGTAGTCACATAGCTATGTATTTGGATGAGAAAGGATTCCCATGCGAAACAAATCCTCTTGATCAAGCTAAAGCTCCAAAATCTAGAATTGTCAGGAAAAAGAACGAAGGGTTGAGCATAGGATGCACTGTGAAAGGTCAAAAAAGGGTGCTGTAAATGCAAATTTTATGGTGGCAATGTCGGACAACAAGGGAATTGTTCTATGTGAACAGTATAAAAAAGCAGTCACAGGAGAAAAAATGGCAGACATTACTCATATCTCTTTCCCACAGGCTGTTTAGAACAGTGCAGATCCAAACAGATGTAAAGCTTTGATGGATAACTGCCCAAGATAGCTCTTAAAGCATTTGAAGATATGGGTGGAATGGTTTTTATGTTGTATTTTACAGTGGTTTATTTTTACTTTATATATATTTTATATTCGATATTATTATTTATAATTATTTTATATACAAAATCATCAGTAAAAATGGCAGTACAATTCATTATCAATAGTTGCAATTATGTATTTCAGCAAACAAAAGACACTCCAATGGGATCTGATCCTGCTCCTTTTTTGCCAATCTTTTCCTCTACTAATATGAATCGCAATGGATCAAGGAAAAGGCTACATCAATCCCAGCCTTTGTCCGTTTATTTTATTACATATTCAGAAACATAGATGACCTTATTAGTCTGACTGATAACATGGCTTTTTTAAGATTCTACAAAGAGATTTATCCTGAAGAGCTTGATCTTAAACATGAAAATAATAGTCCTAAATATGCCTCATGTCTTGATCTCTCCATAAAAGTTCAGGATAATAAATTTCTTGCGTTGTTATATGATAAAAGAGATGACTTTCAGTTTTCCATAGTGCCTAAATGCCTAATTAGTAATAAATAATAAGTAATAAATAATGCCTAATAAGTAATAAAAGTAATAAACCGAAAATTTTTTTCTATAATACCATATCGGCTGAGATTCTTTGCATTGGCAGAATATGTTCAGACTAAAACAGTTTACTGGACTCAGGAAAACGGATGATAGGTCAAGTGGCTAAGCATACTAGATTTAACATAGCTATGACAAAACTTTTTACTAGACACACTCTAGTGATTTCGCAAAATTTGATGTATCTAACAGAGATTTCAGGAACAATCTATTGTAGGACTAAAATATTTCTTCATCTTGAATGAAAAATATTTTGTAAATAAACATTAAGCTGGTCTTAATTGTCAGATTGTAAAAAAAAAAAAAAATTGAATATTTGTTTATTTTTTATTGCTTAATTTTTTATTTTCTATCTTTATTACTAATAGTAATGGTGTTATTGTTTTTGTTATGTGTGTGACTAGTTATAATTTATTAAAGAGGCACTGTCATGGTTGGGGTTTTTCACCGAT
The DNA here is from genome assembly GCA_025330745.1 of Cladonema radiatum. Lineage (NCBI taxonomy): Eukaryota > Metazoa > Cnidaria > Hydrozoa > Anthoathecata > Cladonematidae > Cladonema > Cladonema radiatum. The sequence goes on along the minus strand of JANSTP010315360.1, from coordinate 15,025 downwards.
CAGGTAGCGCAGGTGATGATAGTCACTACCTGATACTTTATATGCAAACAATCTTTACCTATGGTCCTGAAAAACAGCTTTCTTTGTTTTAAACGAAAAATTGTCGTCTGTGAGTCAATGTAATTTATTGCTACTCAACAGCTGTTTGTTTACATAATTATTCGCAATGAATGTGAAACGAAAATGAATGACATATGTTTCTTTTTTCAAATTATTCACACAATTTAATCTTTTCGTTTTTTAATCCCATCATAGAAAAGCTTGGATTTTTTTCTTCATTCACGACTTCATTATTTTTAGACTAAAAATAATGATCGGTAAATAGGTTTTTGGATATATCTCAAAAATTAGACAGTTTTAGGAAAAACTTTTTAGCTCTTAATATTCAAAGCTCAAACGCCGTTGGAATAATGGAAAAAACCCAACCATGACAGTGCCTCTTCAAGTGTTGTCTTTGTTTTCTTTGTTTTGTCTGAACATATCACTGAAGTCTGGCGGGTGCTATCAATAGAGCAGGTGATGCTTACTCGTCTGGAACACCTGATCGTAATACTAACAATTATACTCTGTATCCAACAGGGTGTGATTGTTGGTCCAGATGTTGATGGTGATGTTTTTATATGTGGCCAACGTGTTTTTTTTTTCTTTTTATTGTCCGTGTGTATGTCATAGTGTTGTTATTTTCCTTTGTGTCCAAATTGCAACATGGGGGCAGACATGGTATGTTGTGCCAGAGATTTGGTAGCGCTCATGGGGTGGCAACAACATACATGTAATTTGTTGTGTTATTTGTCTATTAGTTGTCTTTGGTTTCTGTTCTAATTTATAGGTTAGTGTTGTATTCTAAATCTGAAATATTAGTACTAATTACAACAATTTGGTTCATGCAAGTGTTAATATATTTTATGATCACGGTTTTATTTTCAGTTTTAAAATATTATCACTCGATATAACATGCATTTTCTATACTTTTCTCTACAAAATCTTAAATGGTGCACTGAGCCAGATGAAAAAGTTAATTTTAGTTATTAATATCTTTTACATGTTATTTTGCTATATTTTCTACCTATAATATTTGTTCATCGTTATAATCTATCAAGTTTAAGATGTCAGAGGAAAGTAACACAATTACTGCCAATGCTAATGAGGAAAAACTTGAGAAAAAATTCAAGATGAGGAAAATTCTACAAAACGTGGTGGATCAATCTATTCAACATTCGCGAAATGTTGTACAGGCAGAATCTAACAAAGATACTATTAGTGAACTATATTCAGTACAAGAAATGCTAAAGAAAAAATTTGCACATGATAAAAACATTAGAAAAAGAGTTAAAGGGAAAAGATTTGAAATTAAAGTAAAAGTGCACATTACTAGGCTACTTGAACCTGAAAAAACCCGAATCAAAACCAGTTTCAGTTAGTGCAACGCACGCCAAGTCAAAGAACATTAATCTACCTAAAATGAATATTCAAAAGTTTAGTTACGATCCTATGCAATGGCAAACATCCTATGATTCTTTCACTGCATCTATACCCAGTAGGATATTGCAGACGTTCGAAGGTTTAGTTATTTATATGGTTTTATAAAGGGCGGAGCGTTAAAAGCTATTAAAGATTTTACGTTGACCATCAATATTTACGAGCAAGTTATAGACCTACTGAAGCAACGATATAGGAACCTACTGGTCGTCATCTTCTCACATATCAAGTCCTTGATCATGCTACCCGCTGCTGATTCCACTGACAATGTTCAAGCGCTACGAAATCTATATTTTGACAAACACTCGAAGCCTATCAAGGTTAGGGCTTGATGACAGCAGTTACAGCACTATGTGTTATCATCCACCATCCTAGATAAAATAAAACAAGATATAAAGTTAGTTAATGATATATCGAAAAATGAAAGACGATATGTGCAAGTTAACACTGCCTTTAGAACATTTCAACGAAGAACTTCAAGCTGGTGAAGCGTGCAGTCAAGGAAAAGCTTTTCAAGACAAAGATGAAATAGACCTACTTGGTGAAAGGTATACCGCTTTTTCCCTAGTTTCCTATTCTATGCATAAGGAAAAAGTCAATCGTTTAAAATGAGATGTGTACTTTGAAGAGACGAACATTGATATGATAAATGTCAAGTGATTTCAGATCCTATTTCTTGAAAGAAATATTTGAAAAATAATAAACTTTGCTTTATCTGATTGAAAAAAAACCATTTGAGTCGAAACCGTTAAAAAACTAAGTTTTGTGAATATTGCAAGGGTATACACAATTCAGCCATTTGCAACCAGAGAAACAAAGTTTTGAGAAAGACAATATCAATTGAAAACGCTCACAAGCAAACCTCAGCAACTTTTATTTCAGAAAATCTTTCATCTGTTTTGCTACAAATTGCTGACATTTGCATTCAAAGTGAGTCAGGTGGTAAAAAACATGTTGTGAAAGTGCTACTTGATCAAGGCTCTCAAATAGTTTGGTTTATATTGTGAATCCGCTTTTTTTTTCAAGTTAGAAGTGAAACTTTACGTTTTTTTTAAAAGTGTATCATATAGAAAACGAAATAGGATAGGGTTGCAATTTTGTTTCTGCATTTTTGATAATTTACAGACCAGAAACTACAAATGTGCAAAATCGAAAAAAAAAAGTCTTGAGGGCATGAATGTTACAAATAAATGGTAATATCTTGTTGAAAACAACAACATGTTCAATAGAGGTGATATGCAACAGGTCTTTAAACTTGTTTTATTCCTAATTTCTGGTCCTTAAAATTTGTTTCACTTTAATATTAGTAAGATACCATATATTTTGGTAACGTCTCCATTTTAGCTATTTTGAGCCGCCTTTACATGCGTTTAAAGAGACCCCATCACAACTGGACTTCATAATGTATACCGAAAAATCCCAATGAGAAAAAAGAAACAATGTAAAAACTTATGCTTGAAATCTTTTTGTCATATTTGACATATAAAATATACAAAATGTAGACCACAAGATACCTATCTGTAAATTCAGTGTTATTCAAGCTACATTACCTCCGAATTCATGAGAAATAACTTTTTAGTCTGGTCAGTAAAATAATGCATGAGCTTTCAAGACCAGAATTTACAAATTCTTCAAAGTTAAAGTTAAGTATATAAATTGCTCTCCATGAATTACAAATCCATCTAAACATAGGAAGCTACAATTAAGTGTTTCTCATCAATAATTTTGCATTACTGTATATCTCTATGATTTTAACTTTTATGTTTACGAAAATATAGACATAGAATTTAAACACAAATAGAATAAACTATAAAATCAACATTATTCCTATTATGGCCCAGGCTGTAAGGTAATTGTTTAAATAAATTTTAGAAAATAAAGTAAAAGGGAAAAGCTTGTGAGTACTTTTTTTCTCAAAAATAATATCCATATTCTCATGCATAGTATTTATTGTCAAAAATGTGTGAAAAAGAGTTGAATCTTCGGGTATCGGGCCATAGGCTACCTTAGATCCCCCCATCAGAGCCTTTAGCTCCTCTCTATGTATTTGCCATTGATTATGTGTCTTCAAATCTATTCCACACATTGTACAAATAATTTGTTGAGTTTTTTTAGTAAGTGATCTCCGAATAATCACCAATGCTTGCAAAGTGGAGAGCAAAGTAATATAGGTAAGCTACCAGTAGCTACCTAGAATAAGCGGGGATGAGACTGTGACCTTATTTTCGATAAAGCATTGCATTGATTTTTGTGAAAGTACCGCTATTGTTAACTTATAAAGGTTCTTGCATAAATAACCTCTAATAAATCAAGTTCTTTTGCAAGATAGCGCAAGGGGATTTGAACTGGACTCATCAAAAAGTTTAAACATAACTTTCTTCTATTGGTTGTAGACATGCATTCGCAGAAACATAATTATGTGTATTATAACTATAGACAGATGTCAATCTTTTTAAATCCTCCAATAACATTTAAATTGTTTAGCTTCTGTCAACCAGAATAGAGATTGAGTGGACAATTAAAATAAAGAAAGACTCAACTTTTAGGTTATTTGACAATTCTTAAAGACGCTAGACACATCATAGTGAGACCCTCCACCACCCCAATTTTTAAGTGGCTTTGAAAAATTGGCAAAAGGGTAGGAGATCGAAATTTTGAAATAAAAAAGGGGAATGGCAAAAACAGGGGGAGGATTAAATAATAAGATGGGGAGGGATTCAAACTAAATGATGATTTTTTTAAGATTTAAGTATTAATCACCAATAATCTTAAGTGACAGTCTTAATAATAATCAAATAAGTCGTTATAAATCATTTAAGCTCTTTAAAACTTTAAAACACGTCATAACATAGCTCAATTTTATGTTGCAAAAATTTATCCCTACTATCTTTGAGTTCGCTCGATAATTGAGGGAATCAGTAATTTGATAAAAGTGGGGATTAGCACAAAAGGAGGGATGAAATCAAAAGGGGGGATACTACCCCTCTGCCCACTATGCCTTTCAAAGAGGGTTTCTTATCGTTTTGTGAAGTTTTAACAATTCCAAAGAAAAGCTCAGTGCTTTCAAGTAGCATTTGCACAAACCATTACGAGTATCCGTCTAAAGTTTGTCTCCTTCAAATAAGATAAGGTCAAGCAAAGTCTAATCAAAATTAAGCTATAATAAAGTATCCTTTTATATATCCAGTGTCATATGATCTATTCTCAGTGAAGTATTGGTCTTAAAAATTTCTTTTAACGAAACTCCTGAAAAGATCTTACAATATCCGTTTATTCTCTCCATGACATAAAAGTTCTGTTTCCCCGTAAAATGTTTCGTAAATTTTTCTCAGCTTTTATGTTTATCTCCTTTAAAGGTAGGTTCCCGCTGAAACCTTTTTTATTTGTTAAATAGAAAGTTGCATTTTAATTTGAGACTTTTATTATTAGGTGTGGCATATAGTTGTTTGGGGGGTATTAGCTAGGGCCTGTGGGCCACCGATAAAAGGCTTTTTACCAAATGAAAAAAGAGTTGCATTTCCCAGGGTTTCATTTAGGGCATTTCATTGTGGAATGAAATAAAATTAAAAAGTGTATCAATTTGTTTTTTTACGTGCAAAATATGTTCAATTTCTCAAAATAATTTTGAAATATATTTCTAATTTCTGGATTTGGACCCAAAAGGCTATTTCCCAAATATTATAGTGAGCACACTGATATGTTTTGTCCAGGGATTTGGGAGTCTTCCAAAAAAAGGAAAAGTAATAAAGAGAGTGCAATCACCCACAAATACCCTATAAATAAAAAAAAGACTTGACAAATTTAGGCGCCCATAGCTCTGCAATAGGAACGAGTTTTCATGTGAAATTTTCAGTGCAAAATTTCAAATAATGTAAAAGACTTTCTTGGACTGGTCACAGTATTTTTCAGAAAACTGGAAAAATTTCATGACGAAGTTGTACTAGATTCATTAGACTGAAGCAAGTGTCCTGAAGGTTTGGTTTATTTTGAAATAACAGTTATTTCAAGAATGCATAATCTTTGCTGTATTAAAATTGTTTGGCACAATGTTTTATGCCGTTTTAAAAGCACTTAGTATAAAGGCAGATAATTGATATTAGGAGCTGTTAGAAGTGGCAGCTTTAACCCTATTCTACCCAGGGGGTACGTTGGGCGGATCCCTCCCCTCCAGGTAGCTTTTTTATTATAATTCCTGGACTAAAAGAGTTTTGGACACAAAACGTTGTGATTTTACACAAAATTTAGAGAACATTTTCATGGAAAAAAAAATGACAATGCAACGCCCAAATACGGGCTGGGCAGGTCATTTTTCAGGGTCTGTTAGGGGGAAAATTCAATTTTCGGGCCCAAACCCCTTTAAATACACGAAAGTATTTTATTTTAGTGGCAAATGGTGAAAACAAAAGTAAAAATCTTCTTTTGATTAAGCTTTTAGTGGCTACTCAAAGTTTGACCTGAGAATTGCTGATTTTTGACGACGTGCGAATGAAAAACGATGACGTCATCAAATTTTGATATTATCATAGGCTCATTATGATACCAAAGTGTTCAAAATAAGCTGGTATAGTACTTTATAAAGTTTCACCACTGTAACACATGTACTTCTTGACATATCAAGGTGAGGGTGGAATCTGAACAGTTGATCCTTAGAAATCTCCGTTCTGGTCTGTAAAATACACAAAAAAATTGTTAAAAAAAATTCAACCCTGTCTCAAATTTTTTTTTACGTCATTGTTTTTACAAAATCATCAAGATTTTGCTTCTAACTCGAAAAAAATGCGGATCTAAGGATTCATGACAATTCAGACTGAACTAAAAGAACGTACGCCACAAGGAAAGTAAAAAACATTCTCTAATTAAATTCTAAGTCCAAAGAATATATTTCTATAAGCACGTTTGGCGACAAGAAAACAAAGAGAAATGACTTTCAAAAAATTGATATAAATGTAATGGCAAATCAGAAAAGTCTCACGAAAATAAACGCCTTATGTACAGATTTTATTTGTTTGTCAATACACGATTTTCTTTTTTAAGCAACTTAGAATTTTGGTCACATCTCAAGTTGCTTACTTTTACTTCAATTTCTAGATCTAAAGTTGCGTAATGATTGCTTAGATTTCAGTAGAAGTGTAAGGGAAAGGGGAAATATGAAACGAAGAGATAATTTACAGCTCAAGAAAGTTTCTAATAACGTTAACTAAATTAAGTTAACGTAATAATGTGATGATGTAATAATAACGTTAATAGTGCGAAATTTTGTTTGTGTTTGGATGTTTTGTCTACAGTATAAAGTTGCTTATACTTAAAATTGTTCAGAATTGAATGTGCTTAATAGTTTTTGAAATTGAGTTCTCTTGCTTATAAACGAGTTGCTTATAAAAAAGGTCATGTAACAAACCAAACAGTTCGTGACGCTCAAAATAAGTTGGAACACATAAGAGGCTTGACGGTAGCTGATTCGGGAAGGGAGGCCGATGCTGATCTACTCATAGGGTCTTGGTAAAGAAGAGGAGCATGTTGCAGTACAGACATTGGTTGGGTGTTGAACGGTCCCATTCACAAGGATGCAGGCATTTCATACCATGTCAACACTGCAAGTTGTACTACGGCCCACACCATGTTTAGTATAATTTTTGAAAATGAAAGTTTTCCGTTTTATAAAGAAAAGGGACACGCCTGCGTTTCGGGATTTAGAATCTATCGGTATAAAAGAAAACAAGAAATCTGTTTATAACACTGTTTACTAAAACATTAAACTAAACGCAGAATAACGTTATGAAATGAAGCTAGCCTTGAAAGAAAACCATGAAATTTTGCACGATCATTTTGATATTTGTGAAAAACGCTTACAAGAATTGCACTCTAAATTAAAAGGAAATCCTACCCTAATGAAACAATATGATGATGAAGTATTTAAACGCAGCAAACATCTCCAGGCAAATGCCATTACTTAAACCATCAAAGTACGATTGTCCCAGTCAATCGATTCAAGGTCCCAGTCTAAACGATTGTCTTTACAAAGGTCTTCAATTTTGTTTGATTTAGATTTAGACGTCACTTACGTCACTTTTGTTTTCTTTTTGTTTGATTTAGATTTAGACTTCAATTTAGACGTCACTTTCGTTTGATATTTTATTACGATTTCGAACATATCTTATACATAGCTTTAGTAGCGGATATTGGGAAGGCATTTCTTCAAATAAGCATTAATGAATCCGACAGAGATTTCTCCGCTTTCTGTTGTTGGATGATATTTTCGCCAAGCAACCAAAAATTACTCGTAATCCATTTGCTAAAGTTTTTTTCAAAGTAACCAGTTCGCCTTTTCTTCTAAATAATGTAATCCGAAAGCATGGTCAAAATCATTTGCATGATAAAAAATTTTCACAAATAGTCTTAGATTCGTTTTACGTGGGCGATTTTTTGGGAGGAGTGGATTCGGTCACAAAAACATTTGACCTTTTTAAATAATCAAAATCCTGTTTTTGCAAAGGTGCATTCAATTTACGCCAGTGGAAATCAAACAATGCCGAAATTCCAAATTTGTTGACTACAGAGTCAACAGGCCACAACAAAATTACAAAAATGTTGGGACTTGAGTTGAACTGGAGAAAGGACACCTTCAAATGTTCATTCATGAAACTCCTCGAAATCGTGAAAAGTTTAAAGTTTGCAAAAATAAATTTATTAAAATTCTTATGGATGTTTTATAACCCCTGGGGTATTTGCCAGCCTGTTATTATTAATCTGAAAATTTTATTTCAAAAAGTTTGTAAAGCTAAAATCATATCGGGCGATGAACTAACGAATTGGCTCAAGTTGATTTCGAAAACGTTATAGAAGCTATAAAACTAACAGACAATATTGAAATACTGCACACTATTCTAAAAGAAACTGAGGATATTATTGCTCTTGAGTTACACAGATTTAGCCATGCAAGTTTTGAAGCGTAGGGAGCATGTGTATATTTACGTTGAATCTGCGATACCGGAAAATTGAACGTTCATTTAACTGCTGCAAAGTTGCGTGTAGCTCCTATTAAAAAAGTAACCATACAGCACCTGGAGCTACTAAGAAATTATAATAGCTTTAGTTAATACAAATGGACACTATTAAAAATGCTTCAGTTAATTGTTTGAGTGAAGTACTGTGTTTTTATTGGTTTTGTTTTTTCTATGTTTTTATTATTTTTTATGATTTTGCTGTCTTGGATAAAGGCTATGAAAAAGGAGTTCAAAACATTTGTCCAAAATCACGTAACAGAAATTCGAAAATTATCTAAAGTAAATCAGTGGAGACAATGTAAATCAAACGAAAATCTCGCCGATTAGATAAATTGAAAATCTAATGTTGTTGATATTCAAAACAATGAAGAATGGTTTAAAGGACCAAAATTTCTAAAAACATTTCAGTAATACTGGTATAGATGATGTTGATTTCTTTGATACTGATGAAAATTTGATTGAAGTAAAAACTTTAAATGTCCTTTCTGATTCGCAAAAACAATGTATCTTCAATATTGATGGATTCAATACTTTATAACAAGTTTATAGAGTCACAGCTTTTGTAATGAGATTCATTTCTAATTTAAAAAACAAAGTTAATAAACATAGTTTAATCCTACGTCCATATTTAACTTCAATCGAAATTAGTTCACCCGAAAAATATTGATTGAAACAAAATCAAAGCTCATTTGAAAAAGGAACACTTCAGTCACTATGGAAACAACTTAACATCGTGAAAGACGAAAGTGACTCGTTGAGATGCGTCAAACGCTTATCAAGCGTACCGCTACAGTAAGACGCTAAAGCGCCTTTTTACTTAATTCTGGACACGGCCTGACAGGGTTAATTCTTTAACAAATACACCAAATGAAAAAAGCATATTGCAATCAAACAAACGTTAACAGAGATCTAACAGGAATATTTGACATGTAATGGAAGAAGCTACATCAAAATAATTCAAAGTCGCTGCCAAGTATGTAAATGTTTTGAGGGACCTGCTTACCACTACCCTGCATGGCTGCCACTTACTAACATTCAACTTCAAGGCGCACTTGCATTTTATACTACCGGTATCGACAATTTTCGACCATTTATGCGAAAAATATATTTAATGGACACAATGATGAACTGTTCAAGGTATGGGTTACTTTGTACACTTGTGCAGCTTACAAGAGGTTAGTGTTAGATGTTGCTCCATCCATTGACGCTCCATCTTGTATTGACAAATTTTGCCGGTTCATTAGTCGCAGGGGATGCCCGTCACATATCATTTCAGATAACAGTCGGAAAGAGGCAGTCATTTAGTCATAGGTTAGGTGTTGATTGGTATTTGAATTTACCTTTGGCGCCATGGTATGGTGGCGCTTTTGAGCATGTCGTCAAAAGCACAAAAGATTTATTAAAAAAGATGTTACTAAAAACTTAGATACAAACAAATGCAAACCGTTTTACTAGAAATTGAAGCTATTTTCAATGATCATCCACTAACTTATTTCTATGACGACGGGCCAGGGTGTTGTGCTACGCCAAATCATTCATTGAACGGTAGAAAACTGCTAAATTATAACATCAATAGTGCAGACAACACAACTACCACATACGAATTATTACCGAAAAAGCTACAAAATATTATATCACTTTTGAGACCGATGGGAATCAGAGTATTTGACAAATGTACGTGAAACGCACAACGTTACTTCGATGAAAAAACTCGCCATTAATCAAGCTCAACGATATTGTAATTATCGAGGATCCCAACATATTGAAGCTTCATTGAAACTAGGGAAAGTAACAGAACTTATTAAAAGTGATGATGGTAACCTCAGAGGTGCAACAGCCGAAACTTCATAGACTGAACTAAACCCCTTTGCCACCAGGGAGCGTGTTGTATTGTAAAGGAGTTTATTTTTGTTTTATAAATATATTTTATTATCACAGAACTAGTTTCAGTTTTCAAATATTATTGCTCGATACAACACGCGTTTTCTATACTATTCTCTACAAAATTTTTAAGTTTTGAACATGCCACCTTGCTTACCAGATTTAAATGCGGTCGAAAACATATTTGCTCTCATCACATCAGAACTGGAAAACAAGCAATCGATGACAGCTTCAGTAAAGAATCTTTTCAAGAGTCTTCTTTCTCAAAGATTAAAACATATAATGGAGAACTTCCCAGTAAAAATCATAAACAAAAAATAATCGAATCTATGGACAACAGAATCAATATGGTGATAAAAGAAAAAGGCCAGCAATTAAAATACTGATCAGTTATAAAAGCTTTCAAAAGTGGGTATGGAGTTTTACTTCTCATCCATCGATATGTATTTGTCAAATGGACTATATTTTAGTGTTGAAATCTGCCGAGAAATTCTTTGACAAGTTAACGTCATGTTACCACCCAGACAGATTACGATATATGAATGGGAAACCTCTGCCTATTTTAAACAAGTTACCATGCATTTTTATAAAATGTTATTATATTTTTTTAAAGAGACACCAAAAACTTGTGGTTACTTTTCTGAAATACCTGTTACTACTCACAAATCATATGAAAAGAATGGTAACATGTATGGTAACTTGTGTGTAACTTGTGCTACAATTTTAAGATAAAGAAAATAAACACAATTACGAAGTTTTTTGAAAATCAGGTATATGCCTAAACTCCTAAGAGCACACTAAGCAAAAAACACTAGGAAACTCATTATGTTATACACCAAGCAATAGATCTCTCTCCTAGCTTGACAAACTTTGCAAAACAGAGTGCATAAGGTGGGGCATCTTTTCGTTTTCTAGTGTCAATTGGTTTCATAAACATTATCACTTGTCACCGCACATCCATCACGAGGTTTTCTCAGTTGCCTGTTGAGTTAAATCTGCCGGTGTATTTTATCTTTCCCTTGCTTGTTGCAAAGATAGAGGTGTCTTTCTCATGACACAGATCTTTTGCAAATTTATCATGTGCCCTTCTAGTAGAAGAAGAAGTAAAGTATGGCATGGTATCAACTTATTACTCCAAGGAAAGTGCTTTATGAAGATAATCTTTGCTTTTTCTGCCTCAATCCAAGCATATTTGTTGTTTACAGGATTTGTAAATGTCGAAAAAAATTTCTCGAGAGGTTTCAACAGAAACTATTTGCCACATTGATGATGTTTATAATGATGTTTTGTGATTTGCCTCTCCCTTCTTTTTAGAGAGTGCAGATGTTATCTGCAAAGGCAAAAGAGTGAAACCCATTATTTATCACAACCTCAGTTGCACACTGAAATCACTCTCCACTGCATATACATGATTGGCTTTGTGCACAATTAAGTAAATCGAAACGACTTTTTTGAGCCCTCTCTAGCACAGACTGCACCTTTTCAAGCTCTGGTGTGTTTTCGAATAAGTTGTTGACAGATTTTCGTTGCTCAGACATTCAAAAATTGACAAGCTCAAGCTGGCCTTCTTTTCTCTGCTGTTGTGTAACAGCATACAATTCAGTGACAGATTTTATTTTATTGGTAACAATAAATGTGGTGGCTCTGTCGATTTGCCACTATTGTCACCTTGCTTTGCTTGCTCAGATTTACTTTTTCTCTTTCTACGTAATGCTTCTACAGATGTTTTAGTTCTCGGAGAGCGGACACTAGACATGTTGGTATGGTTAGTACTCAGGGCAGCTACCTTGTCCTGTTTGGTGACGTATCGATATGTGTCAATGTAATCGGGATGACCATCAGAGAGATTGAGTTCAATTCCATATTTGTTTGTGAAAAATTGCTTTACTTGCAGCCAACTTATGGGGCTGGTGAATTTTATGCTACATGAAAATGCTTTCCTCTATTTTTATGTTCTTCCATAGAACAAGCCCAATGTAAAACTGATTCTTTACTCCCACCTGACTGGAAAGCTGCTCACAGAATTTTTGACGAGTTGGAAACTTTGAAGTCAGTTTGACTGTATGTGATGATGTAAACTCGCCTTTGTGCTCTTGAAGACAGAGTAGCCACTTGAAAGTCATCCTCGTCGCTTGACATTTTGAAAGTACAAATTACTTTTCTAATGACTGAAAAAATATACAACAAAAACTTCAAAATATGGAGGGAAGTATGCCATCATGAATATCAGTATGGTGGTGTTATTTATTTTGTAGTTTTATGACAACAGGAAGCGTGTAATATATTATTAGCTATTGTGGAACCAAAAAAGCTGTCTCTTCCCAATTTTTTGTTGACAACTGTGACTAACGTTTTCAGAAATTTGTGGCCAAAAATATTTGAGACTGTAACAACTTTCCCCTGAAATTAGTAAGCACTGAAAGTGAGTAATATATTGTTAGCATTTTTGGAACCAAAAAAGACATGCATTTCTGCATCTTTTCTCAATAATGTTTATTATTTTTTTCAGACAGTCAGCCAAAGATATTTAAGACTATAGCCCCATCCCCCTAGGAACAATATTGGTTTGAGGGCTTACACCTTGCTGTTCAACATTGTTTATAAGTGGGGGGGGGTGTAAAATGTATTAGAGAATTTGAGTACTACTAAATGTTATGTTTCTCATGTGCCCACAATTTATGACCACTACTGTAGTGTGACTTACAAAAGCGATACTTATAAAAAACTGTGTACTCATTATGCGTCAATGATTTTTATACACTACATGCTAGATGTGCATATAGAAAAACTAGTTTTGGTGATAGGTTTTGGTCAAATCACTAACCCATTAAGCGGTATATTACCTAAACTGCACTTTTGCCTCATTTGTTAACGGTAATTATGTATTGAGATCGTAATCTAGTAAACATTGTTATGCATTATATTTAAGCTGTTTTGTACCCACCCTAATACAGGCAAAATATTGCTGTCTCGATTACCAAAAATATCTTCTTTCAACTATAGCTTGCGCTGCAGATTTACACTAATACTGCAGACTTAAGTTCGTTGGAAAGTCTTCAAACATGTTTGAGAGAATCTCAACTAAGATAACATTTTTTTTTTCTTGAAACAAAGGTGGCGATGCAAATTTAATGGAACTAAATAGATACCACTGATCGAAAAATTTGACAGGTTGAAACCAATCAACATTTAACATAACAGCATAGTTTCGCTCTAAATCAAAGTACAGATTTCAATCTTTTAGAAAACTGTTCTATATATTACCATCGTAAATATGAAACATAGCATAATTTTGTAGCTTTCGCACACTCTCACAATCAAAATCTACATTTTGCAATACATTTGTAAAGGATTTTGTCAAAGGCTTGTAAGAGTAGGTCTTATGTGGGAAAAAAATGATTGGCCCTTTTCATTTATATACTTGCTCATCAGAGGTTCTCCATACTCTTTTCTTAGATGTCTCATAAGACGGTTAGGATGCTTAACATAATTACATAAGTTTCGCTCTTTTTATTACCACTGTGGTTTATAAAACAGTCAGTGTGGTTGTACAAACTACTATATTTCCTGCACACAACATATAGTCAAAATTTGCTTTTATGAAGATTTAAAAACTTTCTGAGGATGTGCAAAGACTTTGATAAATTGAAAGATTGAAAGATTGTTTCAAAATCAAATGAAAGTAATTCAAAAAAATATGTACACAGATTTTAATAATAATTCCAATGATGAGACTGTTATGTTGAACGTTTTCTGCCAAGAAATAAAAATACCAATTGATATGAGCAACACAGATTTCAGATTCAGTTATTCTTTCGTAGGTGCTACAAGAAAACTCAGAATAACAAACTTCTTTGAATAATCCATCATGTAAATCATCTGGCAATTTCTGGTTTTCAATATTTGGCAGAGATACTGGAATTTATACATTGTCAATTTCAGCATAATCATCAGAATGATAGTTTCAATTCTAACGAAATTGCTAAAATCATCAGCAGTACATTCAGCTTGAGCATTGAGCCGAGTATTTTGACAACAATGCCTTGAAAAATGCCTTGAACGACTTGAAAAAACCTGCTGGCATACATCATACTTTTTATGATAAGCATTTCTGTAATTTTTCACGTCATCTAAAGCAACTTGTGTGTACAAAAGAACTCTTCTTTAAAAAATTTTTACCTAAAAAGAACTGTAAATGATTGGTATGTTGTCTTCTGATTTTAAAAGTAAATCAATGAATATACAATATAAATGTGTGTATTTACAAAAGATACTGTAAAAGGAAATTCTTAAATATAAGATGAAATACAATGTAAGATGAAATGGGGTTAAGGGCCTCCAGAAAAAATGGGTGCCTCCTCCCCTTAAAATTTGGGTAAATTTTAGAATACCAACCGGCTATTTTTTTATAGGAGCCCCCGCACCTGGGCGTTGGTCAAAATTTTGACTACACAGAAATTGTGATTCAGCAGAAAAAAACAGTTTTTCTCACATGATATTCATCTGAAAAGTTATCTTAGACCTCAAGAATCTAGACTCTAAAGTTGCAAGGCAAGACCATGCGGAGAAAAAAGGTATTATAGAATGATAAGATCCATTGATCTTCTTTCGGATTTTCCCTTTGTCAATGCAAGAACTAAAGAGCACTCACTATTGAATTA
>JANSTP010315359.1:16779-48169 GCA_025330745.1 Cladonema radiatum | reverse complement strand
CTCCCCCTTAAATTTAGCTTCAGTAAAGTAAACTCGGACTTGAGTAGAACTATCTAACCGTGCCCGGGGCTTTTTTTGACGCTATGGTCATAACTTGACCACTTTTGTTTATCATTCTAATAGCGTCATTTGTTGCATCAGCGACATATACATTGCCTTCTTTATCAACCACTATATCACTCGGTAGTCCAAACTGCGCCTTTGTACGTGGCCCATCGAGAAAACCATATGTACTTCCTGCAAAAACCTTTGCCGTACTTTCACCATCTTTTACCACCATTATTTGTTTGCGTGCGTCATTTTTTGCTATATATGTGCCAATAGTTGTTATGTAGAGATTATCGCTAGCATCAAGTGCAATGGCATATGCATCATTCACGTCAAAAGTTTCTATGCTTCCTGTAGAAGACATTTTAAATACCCTTCCACGATAAGGAACAAAGGGGAAAAAATTAACCGCATTATTATCAGCAAGCACGTACATAGTTCCCTTACTATCTATTGCGATATCCTTAAAACTCGTAAGCTTATCCTGTGGAGACTCGGTCCTGAAATAATCTGCAAAAGCCTTCTCCGTCCAAATCGTCTCTGTCTTACGCGTTTTCAAGTCCGTTTTAGTTATCGTTGTAGAAACACCATCATTCGCTGCATATACAAAACCTTTATGTACCGCTATTCCTCGTGGCCAAAACAGCTTATCTGTATATCCAGTTTGATTCTTTAATAGATCATCATTTACTATAAATTGATCTTTTCCAACTTTTAAAAAGAACCCTCTGTTCTGTTTAAACAAATTTTTATATCGCGGTTTACCCAAATGTCTTTCCAAAATATTCCCAAACTTAAAGTAGAAACTGCCAGCAAAAGTACTCACAATCCTCCCTGTTCCACTCGTCTGATGTATCTTACGAATGGCGTTATTTTCCATATCGGAAACATATACATCATCACCATCTATTGCAATATCCCTTGGAAATAGAAATTTCGCAGTAGCAGCAGGCCCGTCAACATAGCTCATCTCGGCGGTAGGTCGAGAAGACACAGGTATAGTCAGTTTTGGAGAAATCTTGTAAGAAGCTCCAGCAAAAAGTTCTACCGTGCCATCCTTGGGAACAATCTTGAATACTTGGTGTTTGCTCTTATCCAAAACATACACATCGCCGTTTTTGCTCAGTGCTAACGCGCCTGGGCTAAAATCTATCGTCGTTCTTTTTACACCTTTTTCCTCTTGGGCTATCAAAAGACTCCTATCTCCTTGCTGCCCAAAAGTATCATCATTCATCAAAAAAAATGAATCACAAGAATGCAAAAACCCTACAAATACACCAATAACGGAAAACAATAATACCATTGCTTTCAAACCAGCACGAATACGAATCATAAAGACCCTCCTAATGGATTAATTTTTTTAGCATTTTAGTATGCTACATTTATTTTAATAGATAGTAAAAAAACTATATTTTTCAATACATATTGGTTTTTTTTTGTGAAAAAATTATGTATTTTAAATTTAAAATTAGAAATTTATATATGAGATTATTTCTCACAACTATTTTGAAGGGTAGTATCATGAAATCATGCCACGCCCAAAGAGGAAATTGTGAAAATTACCAGGATAAAACAATACCTTGTACCACCACGCTGGTGCTTCATAAAAATTGAAACCGATGAAGGCTTGGTGGGATGGGGGGAGCCCGTTATAGAAGGCAAGGCGCAGACGGTAAGCTGCGCAGTGGAGGAACTGGCAGACATGCTGCTTGGGCAAAACCCGCTACACATAGAGCGCCTGTGGCAGACCATGTACCGCGGCAATTTTTACCGCGGCGGCGCCGTGCTCATGAGTGCCATTGCGGGTGTAGACCAAGCCTTGTGGGATATAAAGGGCAAGTACTACGGCGCGCCGGTCCATGCGCTTTTAGGTGGGCCTGTGCGCGACAAGGTGCGAATGTACACGTGGATAGGCATTGCCATGCTCACCGTGCCTATTTTCGTACCCATCATAACACGCTTGGGCTACGACCCCGTGTGGTTTGGCATCCTCTTCTCCGTTAACATGCAAATATCGTTTTTATCCCCACCCTTTGGCCCCGGCGTTTTTTACCTGCACAGTGTCGCGCCCAAGGGCATTTCACTCCTGGACATTTTCCGCGCCGTAGTGCCTTACATCATCATGCAAGCATTGTTGCTGCTTGCTTATTCTGTTTCCCAACATCGCGCTGCTACTCCCCTCGCTCATGCAGCATTAAAAAAGGGGGAGAACCTCCCCCTCTCCTTGTATTGCCAGTAAAATTACCGAACCCTACCTACGCGGGGTATCCGGGGCTTTTTTTGACGCTATCGTCATAACTTCACCACTTTTGTTTATCACCCTAATAGCGTTATTTCCTACGTCTGCTACGTACACATTCCCTTGTGTATCAACCGCTAGGTCGCTAACTGCTCCAAACTGCGCCTGTTTACGCGGTCCATCGAAAAAACCTTGCATGCCTCCTGCAAAAACTCCTGTAGTACTCCAAGGGCCTTGACCAGCTATCATTATTTGTACCAGGGTTATTGTCCTGCGTGCGTCACTGTGTGCTACATATACGCTCATTGTTGCCATGTAGAGATTATCGCGAGAATCCAGTGCAATGGCATGTACATTATTCATATCAATAGCTTTTACGTCCCCTGTAGAGGATACTTTAAATACCCTCCCACGATAAGGAAAGGAGCGCGTACTACTAGCAAGGACGTACATATTTCCCTTACTATCTATTTCGATATCGTTAAGAACTGTAAGCCAATTTTGTGGAGGCCCGGACTCGAAATGACTTGTAAAAACCTTTTTTGCCCAAACAGTCTCTGTCTTGCGCGTTTTCAAGTCCGTTTTAGTTATGGTTGTAACCGGACTCCCATTAGCTACATACAGAGCACCTTTATGCACCACTATTCCTCGTGGCTTGAACAACATATTTGTATATCCAGCCTGTTTCTTTATATCATGCTTTACTAATAATTGATCCTTTTCAACTTTTAAAACGAAAGGTTTATTCTGGGGGTTTTTCGACCTATCTTCAGACTGATAGAAATTACCAGCAAAAGTACTTACCGTTCTCTCTGCAGCACCAGATTGATGTATCTTACGAATAGCGTTATTTACCATATCGGCAACATATACATTATCACCATCTATCGCAAGGTCAACTGGAAACAGAAACTTTGCAGTAGAGGCGGGTCCGTCAATATATTTTATCTCGTTCTTAAACCGATACAACTCCAATGGAGAGAAAATCGACTGCCGAAGGAAAATCGACTGCCGAGGGAACAGCGACTGCAATGGAGGGAGTATCGACTGCTCTCTAGTCTGGTAAGGAGTTCCAGCAACAAGCTCTACCGTACCGTCTTTGGGAATTATCTTGAATACTTGGTTTTTGACCGGAGCCACAACATACACATCGCCGTTTTTACTCACCTCTAACGAAACTGGTTCAAAATCTATGGTCGTTCTTTGTATACCCTTATCCTCTTGGACTCTCAAAAGATTTCTACCCCCTTGCTGCCCAAAAGTATCATCATCTATCACAGAAAACGGATCACAAGAATTCAGAAACCCTACAAATACACCAAGCATAGAAAACAATAAGGTTATTACTTGTAAACCATCACCAATACGAATACGAATCATAAAGACCCTCCTATTTTATATAAATTAATTTTTCTCAACATTTTAAAACATTGGATTTATCCTATGTATGAATAATAGTAAAAAAAATTATATTTTTCAATTTATTTTTATATTCTTATGTAGTAAGAAAGTATGATTTTGTAATTAAGATTTAAAATTACGAATTTTCCTCATATTGATTATGCACAACCGTTGTGCACGACTATTCCAAAGGGCGGTATCATAAAACCATAACAATCCTAGAGAGGAAATTATGAAAATCACCGCGATACAACGATATCTCGTACCGCCGCGCTGGTGCTTTATAAAAATTGAAACAGACGAGGGGCTTTGCGGGTGGGGCGAGCCCGTGGTGGAAGGCAAGGCGCAGACGGTCAGTTGCGCAGTGGAGGAACTGGCAGACATGCTGCTTGGGCAGAACCCTCTACACACAGAGCACTTGTGGCAGCGCATGTACCGCGGCAATTTTTACCGCGGTGGCGCGGTGCTCATGAGTGCCATTGCGGGTGTAGACCAAGCCTTGTGGGACATAAAGGGCAAGTACTACGGCGCGCCGGTGCATGCGCTTTTAGGTGGGCCTGTGCGCGATGAGGTGCGAATGTACACGTGGATAGGTGGAGACATGCCTCACAGCGCAGAAGAGACCGCGCGCGAGGCGCGAGCAGCGCAAGACAACGGGTTTAGCGCTATCAAAATGAACGCGAGCGGGCCGCTTAAGTTTATAGACACACCCGCGGCGGTTGAAAAAATTGTAGCGCGTGTCGCCGCGGTGCGCGAAGCCGTGGGAAAAACCTTTGATATTGCGCTTGACTTTCACGGGCGCGTGCACAAGGCAATGGCCAAGCGCCTGCTGCGCGCACTAGAGCCCTACGGTGTTTTCTTTGTAGAAGAGCCGCTGTTGCCTGAGCACCTACACGCCCTACCGGAAATTGCGCAGTTAAGCAGCATACCCATAGCCACGGGAGAACGCATGTTCACGCGCTACGAATTTAAAACTCTCCTTGAACGCGGCGGGGTACACGTAGTGCAGCCGGACATTTCCCACGCAGGGGGAATAAGCGAATGCGTGCGCATTGCGAATTTGGCCGAAACCTACGACGTGCAAGTGGCACTGCACTGCCCCCTAGGCCCCATTGCCTTGGCTTCAGCCCTGCACGTGAATGCCCTTGCCTACAACGCGCTTATTCAAGAGCAAAGCATGGGCATTCACTACAACGCGCAAGGCGGGGCGGAAGTGCTGGACTACGTTCAAAATAAAGAGGCACTCGCTATAGTAGACGGGCATATACGCATACCTTCAGGCGCAGGGCTTGGCGTAGAAATTGACGAACACATTGTAACTGAACGCGCAAAGTCGCCACACCAGTGGCGCAATCCTCTATGGTATTATCAAGATGGATCAATTGCCGAATGGTAACTGAAAAATTACTTTTTTCATGTTTATTTTGAAACAATTTTACAAATTAATATAAAATCAATCTTTTTCTAAAAAACTATTGACAGAACACTTATACAATTACAATAATGTACACATTGGGTCGCTTGCACGCATAAAGATGTTAAAGTTTTGGAATGCATATACCAGTACCTCTACATCATGCAAGCGGCCTTTTTTGAGCTCACTTATTTATATAATTTCCTAAGAAAAGCAAACGTGTAATAAGTTAGTGAAGAAAGCAATAAAAAACAAATTTTTTACAAAAATTCTTGACAAAAAGCACAAAAAACATCACAATTCATACATTGCCGCTTGCATATAAAAACAGATACAATAGCCGTAAAAATCTTTCCAATTCAGATTGAAAGTTTCTTTACATTTATGCAAGCGGTTTATTTTTAAATTCATAATTATATATTATCATAATCCCCTTAAAAGTATAAGTACTCTGCTATCCCTTCAATTGAGAGTGTAAAAGCAGTACGAGAAGCAAATTGAGGCCATGAAGGCACGGCTCTCTAACGCGGTCAATGCCAAAGAAAAAAAAACTGCTGAGATTACATTACTTGCGCAACAAATACAAAAACTAGAAGCTACGAAAGCTACGGAAATTTCATCACTGGAAAAACACATTCATGCACAAGAAGCACAAGTTCAGAAATTAAAACGAGAAAAGCAAGTTCTGACTCTCAAGAAAGCAAAGAAACCCACAGCGCCTGCTGCGCGCGCTAGAGCCCTACGGTGTTTTCTTTGTAGAAGAGCCGCTGCTACCTGAGCACCTACACGCCCTACCGGAAATTGCGCAGTTAAGCAGCATACCCATAGCCACGGGAGAACGCATGTTCACGCGCTACGAATTTAAAACCCTCCTGGAGCGCGGCGGGGTACACGTAGTGCAGCCGGACATTTCCCACGCAGGCGGAATAAGCGAATGCGTACGCATTGCGCATGTGGCTGAAGCCTACGACGTGCAAGTGGCACTGCACTGCCCCCTAGGCCCCATTGCCTTGGCTTCCGCCCTGCATGTGAATGCCCTTGCCTACAACGCGCTTATTCAAGAGCAAAGCATGGGCATTCACTACAACGCGCAAGGCGGGGCGGAAGTGCTGGACTACGTTCAAAATAAAGAGGCACTCGCTATAGTAGACGGGCATATACGCATACCTTCAGGCGCAGGGCTTGGCGTAGAAATTGACGAACACATTGTAACTGAACGCGCAAAGTCGCCACACCAGTGGCGCAATCCTCTATGGTATTATCAAGATGGATCAATTGCCGAATGGTAACTGAAGGATTATTTTTTTTTCATGCAATTTTATATTTCATAAAAGCAAAAATCAAGCTATATTTAGTATATAAAACTATTGAGAAGGATTTATGAAGAAAGCAATTATTTTTTTGTTATTGCTTATTGCATTAATAACGTGTACTGATCCAGTTATTCCTGATAACAACTCCCCTCATGAGAAGAACAAAACACCCTCCGCATGCCCACCTCCTCCTAAGACAAAGCCTTCGCCCCAATGCAAAATTCAATTGCTTAACAAAGACGTTGTAGCCTTAAAAAAACAAATCGAGATGATGAAGGCTCGCGTCTCTAACGGAGTAAATACCAAAGAAGAACAAGCTGCGGAGATTGAATCACTTAAACAACAAATCCGCAAAAAAGAAAAGCACATTCAGAATCTGGAACAAGAAAAGCAAGAGTTCACACCCTCACCGGTTACAGCCCCCCCTAAAAAGATCTTAGTACTCGTCATGGAAGGCGGTGGCGCTCGTGGCATTTTAGGGGCACAGTTCCTCGCGTTGCTTGAAGAAAAGATTGTAGAAAAAAATGGGAAAATCATTCCCGAGTTTTTCAACTTTTTTGCCGGCTCTAGCATTGGGGGCATACACGCCCTCTTTTTTGCAATGCCTTCTAAAAAAGAAAAAGGGACGAAACATAACAGCGCAAAGAACCTACTCGAACTCTATGAACAAGAAAACCTCAAAAGATTCTTTCCCTCTCTACCTTGGTACGTTCCCAGAATCCCTAATCCCTACGGATCACGTCACCCCATGTACGGTGATTCAAAAAAGAAAGTTCTTGAAAAAATTTTCGGAGACACTAAACTTATAGAAACCACAAAACCGGTCGCTATACCAACATATGAATACGCAATACATAAACCTCTTTTTTTCTTTTCGACACAATCGAAAGACAAGGCAATGTTGCAAATTCGCCTCAGCGACATTGGCAACGCCACAAGTGCAGCCCCAACGTTTTTTGACCTTGCAGTTATTGAGTTTCCCTCAAAAAGCGGCAAGAAAAATCGGTATTTCATGGATGGCTCATTTCTCTCCAACAACATGTGCATGAATGCATATCTCGAAGTGAAAGACACGCTTGCCCCCAACCCTCGCGATATAGTTAAAGTGTTATCCATAGGCGCCGCTATAAAAGCAAAAGACATCCCAGAAGATAAAAGAAAAGATTCGCGAACATGGGGAGCTATTAAATGGATGCAAAATCAATACGGACGTTTGATTGAAAGAATGTTGGGCACCCCCGCCCTCAATTCCGTTCACAATTGTAAAAAGCTACTGAAAGAAAATTTCATGCACATTCCATTCTCCAATGCCAAATTTTCAGAAATAGACGACATATCTGAAAAAAACATAGCCTCACTTAAAAAAACTGCGAAAGATGAATTTTACACAGTAGAAAAAGAACTTTTAAAATTTCTCTTGCTTGAAGAAAAATAAAAAATCTGCCATGAGCACGTCTATTGTACTAGCTGCGTAAATCTACCAACACGGTACAGTACAAAACTTAACCTAGCGTAACACTACGTGCAAAATATTATACACAATTCTTAAATTCTGTTAAATAATTTCTTGACATAGAAATTGTAAAATTACCTATATGTTACATTGCTAAATTCTACTTGAATACTATAAAAAAAAACCTATTTTTGATAATAAAATTACACAAAAAAACAGAGGTTTTTATGAATAAAATAATTACATTATTTGGAATATTTTTTCTTATATCAGCTCAGTGTTCTGAACCAGAAAAAAAGTCACTGCAGCCATTAGAGTCACAAAAAGTTTTGAAAAAAATACAGGCAGACGACATCACAAAATTTTATAAGGTTGTCGATGGTGCTATTACGAAAAAATCAAACATATTGCTATTTGTACCTGGTGGACCTATGTTTGCTTTTGATATCACCATGGCAAACGGATACATTAAAAATACAATACGCCTCACACGCTCTGATACTTACGATGGAACTAAAGCTCCCAGTGCACCTTCTCCACGTTCGGATTATGTAACAATTGTAGTTCTACAAGAACAAATGATTCGTACAAAAAATAAAACTATTCCTACAACGCGTGCTCTAACGAGTATCGAAGCGAGAAATATAAATCTTCATAATATTGCAATGATCTACGCAGTTGCAGAACATTTTAAAAAGCAAGGGAATAAAGTCACAGTTTATGGAATATCATATGGAGCATTTTTACTTTCAGAGATGTACAAAGAATATGGACATAGCCCATTTGAAAAGATACTTATTGCAGCTGGGCGCCTTGACATGCCTAAAAAAATAGTTGAAAACACTTCAAAGGGAATAATTGCAAGGTTTAAAGCAGATGGAAAAACAATCATTATAGGGGCAAAAGGAGATATTTCAAATCATAACGCCGGCATGTTGCAAGCTGATTTAGGCAAGAATCGATACACTTCCGTACTTGCAAACAAAAAATTAAATAAAATTATTTACTATTATGGAGGCAGAGATTCGCTCGTAGGAGCACTAACTGATAAGGAAGTAAAATTTTTAACAGATAACGATGCTACCGTAAAAGTTGGAATAAATGATGACCACGATATTGCTTCTAAAATTAACCAAGTAAAAGCAGACATTGAAAAGTCTTTTCAATAAGTATGTTGTGGAATTAAACATTTCGTTTTTCAAGGGCACCGCGATGGTGCCCTTTTGTTTCGTACAATATTACAAAACAAAAACACTCTAACACATCATTTTTAGGCTTGCACTTATTTTGCTAAGTACGTGTGTTCATTCCTCTTTTCGACGCTTGTCTATTGCGCAGACTACTTAAATCCATCAACAAACGATACACTACAAAACTCTGCAACGTAACACTACGTGCAAAAATACTTCCTTACGTTTCACCCCCACCGCGCTTTTTCAAAATGCGAGCGCAATAGGCAATGCAAGCACCTATGGAGATAAGCCTTCCCTTAAAGCTTCACTGCAACCTAAAGCCGCAAAGCATGTGGCAGGCGCTGTGTTGCACTGCTCGCAAAATTCACCATATCAATCACAAAATAGTAACGCCTGTAAAAAATTCATATAAGAATTAATTCAGTCTATTTTGAAAAAATTGACATCATTCTACATTCCCACTACACTAAATGTAATAAATATCTTGGAGGCTCTTATGAACACAACCCTGTTTTTTATTTTCTTCGGTGTATATTTGCTCATTATGGTAGCAGTAGGATGGCGCGTCTCTCGAAAACAATCGGGACAAGATTACATCATAGGTTCTCGTAAACTCGGTCCATTTCTCTTACTCGGCACGGTGCTCGCCACGCAAATAGGCACGGGCTCAAGCATGGGTGCTGCAGGCTTTGGTTACAGCAATGGCTGGGCGGGGCTTCTGTACGGCGTAGGCGGTTTTCTCGGCATCGTGCTCGCAGCCCGGCTCTTCGCAAGCGCGCACAAGTACAAGTTCTTCACCATGTCTGAGGAAATATCCTTTTACTACGGCGGCAATAAATACCTAAAAGGACTCGTCTCCATCGTCATTTTTGTAGCCTCGCTGGGCTGGCTAGGCGCACACATACTGGGCGGCAGTCTCTACCTCTCGTGGGTCACGGGCATAGACCTTACCACCGCTAAAATTATCACCGTCTTAGGCTTTGGAGTATACGTCATCATAGGCGGGTACCTCGCCGTTGTGTGGACGGACTGCATTCAATCCATCATTCTCTTTTTCGGGTTTATTCTCGTGGCTATACTAGCCCTCCCGGCCGCGGGCGGCCTTAGCGCAATAAAAACAGCGTTCACACAAGGCGAACTTTCCTTCTTAGGCTTGCAAAACTACGGAGCACTCCCTGCGCTCTCACTCGTAGCCGCCATAGCCGTAGGGGGCATCGCGGTGCCCTCCTTTCGGCACAGAATATACTCCGCAAAAGACATCTCATCTATTAAAAAAAGCTTCTACGGCACGGGCGTACTCTACGCCGTCTTTGCCCTCTTCCCGGTGCTCATCGGCATGTCCGCGCGCGCCATGAACCCCACACTGGAGAACAGCAACTTCGCCATACCCTACGTAGCCATGGAAGTTTTACCATTGGGCTTAGGCATACTCATTCTAATTTCGGGCTTAAGCGCCACCATGTCCTCAGGGGACTCAGACGCCATTGCCGGAGTCACTATTTTAATGACAGACATTTACTCCATGGCGTTTAAAAAAATGCCCAAAGAGGAGAATATGGTCATGTACTCGCGCATAGCCACAACCCTGACCCTAGGCATAGCGCTGCTCATGACCATTTTTGCAAAAGACATAACGAAGTACATCACCTCCATGGTTTCCACAACACTGTCCGGCTTGGCAGTAGCCGCAATTTTGGGTAAGTACTGGAAAAGAGCAACGTGGCAAGGCGGTATCGCAGCACTACTGGGGGGCTCAATTGTGTCAATTATAGTGTCGCGGAGCCAAGAAATAAAAAACTTGTTCGGCAACCCCATACTGCCGTCCCTTGGTGGCGCACTCATAGCCTGCGTGCTGGTTAGCCTCATTACCCCCAAAAACACGCTAAGCGAGGAAGAGTCACTTGAAAAAGTAATACGCGACAGGCAACAGCAAGCCACGCATTGACGTAACATAATAATAAGGATGAGATTAGCATGGTAAATATAAAGAACTACATTATAAATTAGGTTTACCATAATGCACTACGACTACACACTACACAACGCGCACCTCATAGACCCCGCCCACGGCATAGACGCCCCGCGCGACATTGCAATACAAAACGGCACAATTGCCGCCGTAGAGCAGCGCATTGGGCCACAGCACGCTGCAAAGTCCTTTGACCTTACAGGGCTCATAGTAACCCCGGGCTTAATTGACGCCCACGCGCACTGCTACCACAGCTCCGGGCTACCAAAGGCCTGGGCGGGCGAGTACAGCCTGCAGCCGGACTACCACAGCTTTCGCAGCGGCGTTACCACCATGGTGGACACGGGCAGCGCGGGCAGTTACAACTTTTCGCACTTCAAGGCCACGGTCATAGACCGCGCAAAGACGCGCGTGCTCGCCTATGTAAACATTGCCGACTACGGCATGAGTTCGCTCATGGTTGAACAGTACCCCGAGAGAAACGACAAAAACGCATTTGTGCAATGCTGCAAGGAACACGGCACCGTCATTGTGGGCATAAAAATAGCGCATTACGAAAAACCCGACTGGAAAGATGTGGAGTACGCGCAGGCTGTACAAGCGGAGGTAGGGCTGCCAATTATGGTGGACTTTGGTGTTTTTAAAAAAGAGCGTCCTTACAATGTCTTAATAGAGCGCATGCTTAAGCCCGGTGACATTAGTACGCATTGCTTTAGGGCGCCTGTGCCGGTGTTGGACGAAGGGGGGGCAGTGTACCCCTACTTACTACGCGCCAAGGAACGCGGCATAAAATTTGATCTCGGGCACGGCGCGGGCAGCTTTGTGTTTAGAAACGCCGCACCCGCACTCGCGCAGGGTTTTATTCCGGACTCGGTTTCCACGGACTTGCACGGCTTGTGCGTAAACGGGGCTGTTTTTGACCTTGCCACTACGCTCTCAAAACTAAAGGCCTGTAGCGCGCTCTCTTGGGCACAGCTTTTCGCGCGCGCGAGTAGCTACCCCGCGCAATACTTAAGCAGGGGCGACTTAGGGCACGCGGGCGTGGGGGCCGAGGCCGACCTTGCCGTGTGGCGGGTGCGCAAGGATACCTTTGGTTTTGCCGACTCAGGTGGCGGCAGCGTACATGGCAGCGAAAAGCTAGAGTGTGAAATGACCTTTAGGCGCGGCGAGTTGGTGTGGGACTTAAACGCCCGCGACACTGCGCCTTACGAAAAACTACCGCAGCTATACGGCCTTGAAACAGACCGCGAGGCCTTGGTGCGCCCGGGGGAGGCAGTGTGAGCATTTACGAAGAATTGGGGGTAACCCCTTGCATTAACGCCGCGGGCACCTACACCATTGTAGGTGGCTCACGCATGAGCGCGCAGACCCTGCAAGCAATGCAGGAGGCCGCCGAAAACCACGTAGCAATTGCGCAGCTGCAAAACGCAGTACAAGAGAACATAGCGCGCATGACGCACAACGAGGCGGCCGCAGTGTGTAACGGCGCGGCGGCCGGCCTGTACCTGTGCGCGCTCAGTGCCCTTGCGCTTAAGCACGGCAAAAAGGCGCGTTACCTCACAAGGAGTGAAATTACCAGCGGTGAAATACTCGCACTAGCCGCGCACCACATACCCTACGACTACGCACTGCGCCAGTTGGGTGTGCAACAAGTGTGGGCGGGCTACCCCAACATACACGACAGCACCAGCATAGAAGACGTAGAGAGCCGCATAACGGAACGCACGGCCGCGCTGTTTTACTATATTTCTTCTCCTTACGGGCTTGAAACACCCGGTGCCCTGCCCTTAGAGCACTTTGTGCAACTAGGCGCGCGACACAACTTACCGGTCATTGTGGACGCCGCCGCGCAGCTACCGCCTAAAAGCAACCTATGGCACTTTACAAAGCAAGGTGCTACAGCTGCCGTTTTTAGCGGTGGCAAAGACTTACGCGGCCCTCAGTCCAGCGGGCTCATTGTGGGCAAAAAGGCCTTTCTCGACATTGTGCAGGAGACCAACTTTCCCAACTACGGCTTTGGGCGCATGCTAAAAACAGGCAGAGAAGAAATAGCGGGCTTGTACGCGGCGCTGAAAGCCTACCTTGCGCAGGACGAAGAGGCGCGCCTTACGTATGCCGAGGAGTGCGTTGCCTTAGTTACACAAACCTTTGCCAACAGCAAACTCTATGCCATGGAGCGCGCCTTCCCCAACGAGGCGGGGCAACCCATGCCCTACGTCTCCGTGCAAGTTAAAAAGCCCATTTCGTTAGAGGCCATAGCGCGCGCCATGCTTGAAGACAGCCCCTCGGTGTTTATAAAGCCCGAGGGAGCACGGTTTTACATAAACCCCATGACTTTAGAACGCACAGAAATACAGGCGGTTATTGAAAAACTGCAGCGCGTTGAAAAAACATTTTAAAATATTGTAAGAGGTACATACATGTCGACATACAAAACAGTAAAAACAGTACCGCCGTCTGCGGTGCAACACAGCACGGCAGGGCCCTACTCACCGGTGCTAGAAGTAAACTTCGATTCGCTAGTGCTTATTTCGGGCCAAGCCCCCATAGACATGGACGGCGTGGTTGTGGGAGAGCGCATTGAAGAGCAAACCACGTTCACCATGGAAAACTGCATAAAACAGCTTGCGTACGCTCAGTGCACGTTGGACAATGTGTTTAAGGTGAATGTCTACCTTACCGACCTAGACCTGTGGCCGCGTTTTAACGAAGTATACAAAACGTATTTTACTGCGCCCTTGCCCTGCCGCACCGCCGTGCAAACAGGGCTGCTCTACACCTTTTTAGTAGAAATAGAAATGTGGGCAGCCAAGAAAACTTCATAAAACTCAAGCCTCTCTCATACAGCGCAGGCGCGCTTTTACATATGTGGGCGTAGCGGCTCTCTGCCACGCCCACGACCCCTCCCTCTTTTTAGCCTCGTCTCGTTTATTATTGTCGACGCGAAAAAACGTACCACAACCATAACATAGCGCGTTGAGGTTGAGCATGTACGGCTTACGCAACATAAACTTACACATAGCTACTGCGCGGCATGCATTCGTAACAAAATGCACAGAGGTGTACGGCGTGCAACAGGCTCACCCTTCCTCAACACACAAATTTTTTCACCCCAGAAAAACAACCAAAAAGTAAATTTTATTTTTTTTGCTCTTTTAAAAATATAATTTCAAACTATTATGTATAATGTAGTAGTTGCGATAAAGACAAAAATATAAAAAAACTAGGAGGTATTTAACAAAATAATACAAATGACAATTTACATGATAGACATACATGCTATCGAATCACGATAAAAAGGCAATGTTGCCAAATATAACATTTTTAAGGAGTAAATTATGAAATACGAAATACGTAAAAAACAATCAAAAACCTACGAGAAAGAAAGAAATGGGCAAGATATTTCTTCGTTAATCTTGCATTATACGGCGGGAAGCTTCAGAGCGTCGCTGAATATTTTGGCGGGCAGCATAGAGGCCAGCGCTCATTACCTCGTCCCCGACCCAGGGGAAGAGTCATATACTGAGGATGACCTCGTTATATTTCAGCTTGTGGACGAGAAAGACACCGCATGGCATGCGGGCAGAAGCGCGTGGAAGGAAAAAAGCGGATTGAACAGACATTCCATAGGTGTTGAAATTGTCAATTTAGCCGCCTATAGAAATGGCGCATTTACCTTTCCTGAATATAACGATGAGCAAGTGACCGCAGTCATAGAACTATGTCGCGATGTTCTCAAGCGCAACCCCAGCATAACGCCGACGCATGTTCTCGGCCACTCGGATATTTCACCAGGACGAAAGCACGACCCAGGGCCAAAGTTTCCGTGGAAGAAACTCTACGAAAACGGAATAGGTGCATGGTACGACGAGGAGACAAAGAAAAAGTACGAAGAACAATACAGCAAGCGTGGAATTCCCAGCGGTGTTGAGTTTGTGCAAAAGCAACTTAAGGAGTACGGGTACAAGATAGACGTAACGTACACAATGGATGAACAAACAAAGAGTGTGGTCAAGGCGTTTCAAATGCACTTTAGACCCGACAATGTAAATTCCTCCGTAGATTACGAAACCGCCGCAATTTTAAGCGCCCTTGTGGAAAAATACAAGACAAAAAGTACCTAAAATTCACAACGCACACTTGAAAATTGCGTGTTGTTGCGTACACGCGCGAAAATACACCCGTATGTAAGCATCGTAGGAAATACTAATTTCCTACGGTTCACTCACGCTAAACGCGCATGCTACACCCGCGTTTCTACGCCCTGCATTGCAGCAATAATGTCGTAGAGCAATTTGCTCATAATAAGCTGCTGATAGCGCGCATTAGAGCCTTCGCGTAGTGCTACATCTGTAGCGTTGCAGTAACACAGCATACTTTGCAAGGCGGCTAGTGACAAATCAACAATAAAGTCCTGATACTGGTTATGCACGGTGTACCCACCGCGTATTTTCAAAACGGCGCAGGCATTTTTCACCGTCATACCTTGCAGGCACTGCTCTTTTATTCTTAAGGCGTTTTTTATTTGATACACCATGCCGGCTACAATGGCTATGAGGCTTTCTTGAGAACGTATAAGAGTAACAAGTATATCTGTCGCATCTATATAACGACGCGCAGCCAGCATGGCAAAAAGCGAGAAAACACTTTCTGATTTATAATGTGCTATCCATTCTTCTATGAAATCTTTTTCTATGATTACTTGCTCTGTAGGAGAATTTCCAGACAAAGTATTCGGTACTGTTTTCGCTTGCGCGTGTACATGCTGCGCTATAGACAGGAGTATCATATCCAACTCATGCGTGTGTTCCGCTCCGAGGTGTACTATTTCATCCACGGCATCGGGATGCAGATTTATATGCATAGCCCGCGCGCGCTCAAACACGTATTGCGAGTAATCTGATTCCGAGAGTTGCCAGAATATTTTTTTGTTGGCCTTAGGAATAATATTCTCTAAAGCGGCAGGTAGCTTGTAATTATCGCCGCGCAGTATAACAAACACCTCTGCTGCTGCGCCCCTACAAGCAGCGGCAATTTTTGAGCAAATCGCAGCCGTGGCCTTTTCCATGCAATGCACAACAATGATTTTGTGTCTAACGAATAAAGAAGCCGAGAGTATCTCATCTACAATATTCTGAACATCGTCTTCACCTACAAAAAAACTGGCATTGTGTACCTGCACCTGTGCATCTTCTTTATGTATGCGCGCCATAATGCCGCTGCATATATTGTGATATCCACGTTCCTGCTGCCCAAGCTCAGAACCACCAAGAAACCATACATTCATGGGAAGTTTCTATGCACAGTCGCCTCAATCAGCATTAGCAAACTTATTATCAAAAAGCAGCTTTATTTCCTCAACTGCCTTTTCTTCATTATCGCCTTCTGCGCGCACCACAATTTCAGTACCATAACCTGCACCTAAGGTCATCACACCCATAATGGACTTTGCGTTTATCATATTGTTCTGCGTGCCTATGTACACTTCACATGAGTATTTAGAAGCAACCTTCACTATCATAGAAGAAGGACGCGCGTGCAAACCTGCCTTGTTCTGTATTTTTACCTGTGCCTCTGCCATTCATCTCATTGTATCACACAAAGGGGTCTTCTTCATGATACCCCATAAATTTCAACCGCTGCTTTATGACCGCTGTTTCTACAAGCAAGGGAATGTTTCTGCCCACTTTCACGGGTATAGAAACATAAGGCATCTTTACCCCCATTATGCTAGTAAACTGCTCTCGCTCAATTCTATCGAGGTTCAATTCATATTCGGGGTTCCACTCCTCCATGTTTATTATCATGTTTAATGCCTTACTTTTTAGCATGACATTAATACCAAACATCTGAGGCAAATTAATAATGCCCATGCCCCGTATTTCTAAATGATGTTTATAATGTGAAACATTGGGAGAACGCCCTATTACTGTAGATTCGTCTATTCGTTCTAAGAGCACGACATCATCCGCGATAAGCTTGTTAAAACCGCGCTCCAATATACCAAGAGCACTTTCGCTTTTGCCAATTCCACTTTTGCCCGTTATAAGCACGCCTAGGTCACGTATATCCATAAATACGCCATGAGCTAGCTCCGTAGGCGCAAAGCAGCGGTTAAGCACGCGGTATAAGCGCACGCTAAAGTCATACGTCGAAAGCGTGGTGTAGAGCAAGGGGCATTGGTAACGCTCACAAAAATCTACAAAAACACGCGGTGGCTTATGCTGCGAAGAGACATGTGAGACTATGCAACAGCCAACCTTGTGTGAAAAAAACTTCTCCAAAATCTGAACGAGCTTGTTCTCTTTCTCAAGATCATACAAAAATTGTATCTCACCCAATCCAAACAAATGCGCACGATTTTCTCCAAACTGAGCAAATACCCCATTAAGCGCAAGCCCAGGCCTATTAAGTGCATTCGTAAGCTGGTTTGCAAGTCCCTTGCGCCCAGCAACACACTCAATGTGCAATGAAATGTGATATTGTTCAGAACTTATAATGAAATCGAGTACGCTTATGGTCTTTTTCACATTCACTCACACTCCTCCAATTTTTTCCTATACTTTGCCACCGTGCGCCGCGCTATGCTTATTCCCTGTTCTGCAAGCATCTCTGCTATTCTTTCGTCATTTGGACGCTTCTGAGGAAACTGCTGCAATATTTTTTTTATAGCTTTTTGAATTTTGTCAGTGCTCGCATCTGTCGTCCCAACACTGTGCGACAAAAAATGCTTTATTTCAAAAATTCCACACGGAGTTTGAATATATTTTCCCGTCACAATACGAGAAACAGTTGACTCATTGAGATCCAGCGCAGCAGCTATTTCCTTGCGGGTTAGAGGATGCAAATATTCTTGCTTACCTGTGAAAAAATCCAACTGCTTATGCGCAATAAAAGCAACAACCTTTTCAAGCGAATAGTGCCTATACTCAAGGCCTGTGATAAACAGCTGGGCCGCCTGAATACATTGACTTGCAAAATCCACAATACTCTTATCATCGCTACTGGTTATATCTTGTATATCCTGCTTTATATCAACAATGGGAATAATATCGTTGTTTACACGAATCTCTACTGAACCTTCCTCTGAAATAAGAATAACCGCATCCGGTATTATATACACCTCTGACTGAGACGTAAAATGAGGATTATAAGCAAGTCCTGGATATGGCGTTATTTGGTGAAAATAATGCTTCAAATCATCATGAGCAAGATAATGTGCCAACTCTTTTTTTGCACTTGCATTTTTTGTGTCTTGGGCAATTAACGCCATACACTTATTGAGCATTACCTTATGCTGCTGAGGTATTTCCAAATATTCAATTTGTACGGCAAGAGATTCCATAATATTCGCACTTGCACACCCCACTGGGTCACATTTTTGAATAAGACGCACAATCCTTTCTAGCATCTCATCATTTGCACCCTCTATATCACTACACAACTCCTGTAAGGGAGTTGTATAAAATCCATACTCATTGAGGTTTACAATAATACGTTCCCCTATTGCACGCTCTAGTTCATCATCAATCTCTAAATACAATTGCTGAAGCAAATATTCACTCAGTGTTTTAGGGCTTACCAAGAGGCTCTCTATAAACTCAAAACGTTTATTGGCATCATCGCCTGAATATTTTTCATATTGTATAGTTTCAATGCTTTCGTAATTTGGATCTTCTTTTATCTCAAGAGCAGGATTTTCCGTTACTTCTTGTAAAACATCATTGCGCAACTCCGTTACCGTTTGAGAAAGCAACGCTACATTACGCGCTAGCCGTTGTGTAAAAGTTATTTGTTGAATTTGACCCTGTTGTTTCCGTATTTCAGAAGCTATATGTGACTGCATGTCATTATTATAACATTCTAGAAAATAGACACCCAAATTTAAAAGCTAAAAAGAGACCTACACACATATACTCCATTTCACTATAGGTGCTTTTCCTCATTACAAGGCGAATCACTATTATCACTTCCTTTATCTTTATTACGTGAAGAAGACAACAATTCCACGTAATCTACATTCACCCTTCTCTTCTTTGATGGCCATAAAACATCCACGCTACCCCACAATTTTACACGTGTTTTAGCATCCACAGTCAGGGGTTTGAAATCTTTATAATCAATTTTAACTTCAATGCGGTCAGTCTCATCCCTAAGAACATACATGACCCCTTGCTCATCAAGACGCTTTATCAAATAACCTTCAAGAATTATCAGAGCACCATCCCACATAGTGTGAATAGATTTAATGGTAGTAGATATCCGCGAACTATCAAACTGCGCATATGTGGTAGCACAAAAGCACATTACGAAAAAAAACGCTACGATTCTCTTATTCATTTTTTTCCTCCTTAAACTCATAAGGTTTTACTTGTTTTTTAGTCTTAAACTACGTTAATTTTACTATACTTTAGGATTGTTTGTTATTTGAAAATTTCCATTAAAAACTTATGCCATCAATAGCATTTTCGCTATCCTGTAAGGTATTGCCATATATACGCAAAAAAACCCTGTTAGGCAAACACGCAAGCCACTGCCCTCGCTTTGCAATAGGCTTTGCATTCACACATATTTGCCTACGCCCCGGTGACTGCGTTACATTCACACGCCCTTGGTCAATTACCACATGCGTCAAACCGAGCGGGCCATTGAGTTGTACAACACGCGCCTGCCCAAGCTGGTATATAAACGTCCCATGTGCGGTAGTAATCTGCACATAAGGCTCCTCTAACCCTGCATTCCCCCACAATGCAAAAATGAGCAATACAACAACACAGACACACGCAACACCCACAATTACCCAATCACCAGCACGCGTAGTACGCATTGCAACGCGAATAATACGAGAAAAAAAAGAAGCAGAAAATTGCTTGTGCATACCCCGTGTATGAATTCCCTTACGCTTTTTTACCGCCGCCCTGCAATAGCGACAATTTTTGCCACAAAACGCGCTCGCTCTTTTGCGTTACTCATGCCCGTTTCTTCAGCCAGTGCCTCAACCGCCCCCTCGTCCAACTCACTGCGCGCAATAATACGTGCAAGAGCCTCATGCTCAAAGGCGTAAAACTCCATTTTTCCAAGTACATAATCCTCAAAAGCCTCACAAGCTAACGGACACAACTCCTTTACAAGCGCAAAAAGCACCTCAGCATAGACACGAATTTCCATTTGAGCATGCGCGTCCATACGCAAACGCAAAAAATGAAAGAGATTATGCAAATCTATTTGCCAGTACATCTCTGTGTACAAGGCCGTAGGCAACGCAACACGTGCAATTTCGCGCGCAATGTCCTTCTCCAGCAATTCGCTGTATGCCTCGTAACTTTGCCTTTGCGTAGTCTCAAGCAAACTACGTACCTGTTTTTGCACGCTCTTACTGACCTCTCCATCCTTACGCGCCTGCTTATTATCCGTACTCTGCAGGTTAATATGCTCTGGCTCAGGCACATAAAACTCCTCACGCATTACACTATACCGCGCGGATATTTCGTTAAGTCGCGCAGTTCTGTGACGCACCCATTGCCGAGCCACAAAAATAGGCATTTTAACATGAAAGGTAAAAACCACCTGTTCAAAAGGCGAGGTATGCGCATTACGCAACAAATATCGTATGAGGCCCTTATCCTCACGAAAAGTCCTTGTGCCTGAGCCATAGCTCACGCGAGCCGACTGAACAATGCGCGCATCAGAACCCATATAGTCGACTAAGCGCACAAAACCCTTATCTAAAACTGGTCTTTCCTTATACAATGCATCTTTTTTTTCTGCGTCATGTTGCAAGTCCATACATTCTATTATTGTAGATTTCTCCAATGAGTACAGCAATATTAAAGGACTGTAAGACACACCATCACTAACACACTACCGCCGGGCTTTCAATACCCTCAATGCGTTTTTTTTCCACAAGCGTATCACCGTGCACAGAAAAACACACAAGACTATTACTCACTCGGTTTGCCACAAGCAACGTAGCATCTCCACCCCAGTACGCCGCAGAAAACACCTTAAAATGCCGCGGAATCTCCCCACCAGAAGAAACAGTGCGGACAAACTTCGGAGACTCTGCGCGCCTTGCATCAAATACCGCTATCGAATCATCCCCCCTATTGCTCATATACACGTAGTGCCCATGCTGAGCAACCTCCGCGGCGTAGGTGCGCGGGTAGGGCTGCGCCTCATGCGCAAAGACGGGCACCGAACACAAAAACGACAACTCGCCAGTGCTAGAAATGTAACGAAAAACCAAAAGAGCCGAAGACAGTTCTGCAGAAACGTACAAGTAATTTTTACACGCACTGAAAACCATGTGGCGCGGGCCACTACCACGCGGCACATGGTTTACATGCGCAAGAGCAAGCGGCTCCACTGCACCTGCAATAACAGAAAAAGTGTAAATGCAATCAGAGCCCAGGTCGCTTACCAAAAGGTGTGCGCCGTCTGGGCTACACAAGGCCTGATGCGTGTGTGAATGTGCCTGTCGCTTTGCATGAGGCCCCATTTCCACAAAATGCTGAGAACACTCATACGTTTGCACATGCGCCTTAATAACACCGTCCGAATCCAACTCATACGCACAAACACTGCCACTGCCATAATTAACCACAAATAAAAACCGCGTACCTTGGTCAACACTAACATGACAAGGATAATTTCCAAAGGTGCTGTAATCTGAAATTTTTTCGTAGCCTCCTTCGCGCTTCTTCAAGGCAACAACACGCCCATGCGTACCGTCCTGACTTTCGTCTAACTCATTAACCACATACAATACACCCGTTCTCTCGTCCACGCACATAAAAGACGGGCAAGGGCCAGCATCAATTTTTGTGCACACTTCATCATTCTTGTTACTATTAACAAGCGCATCAAAATTTATTTCACAGACGGTGCCTTGCGTGCACCTGCTGTAGCTACCTACATAAAAATTCATAATTACCTCCAAAAGCTGTGCCACGCAGTCACATAATTTTTAAAAAAAGGCACAACCTTCTACACATTTTACCACGCTTTACGCAGCACATCACACATGTTATACATTGTGCCAAGGTTAAGAAAAGCCTATGAAAGTCTAAGGGCGTGTGCGGTTTCTGTCTCGCGGAAACATAGAAGCAAGCTTGACATTTGCAAGCCCCAGCACTTTTTGAGTCAAGCGCTCTAGCCCTATAGCCCAACCGCCATGAGGAGGACAACCATAAGCAAAAATCGATAAGTAATCTTTTAAATCCTCTGGAACAAGCCCAAATTTTTTAGCACTTTCACACAACTGCGCGTAATTATGTATGCGCAAGCCACCTGTGGAAATTTCAACGCCCCCGTATAACAAGTCGAAGCCCTTAGTTTTTTGCCCGTCAGGCATGGTATAAAAAGGCCGTTTACGACGCGGAAAGCCCGTTACAAATGCCGCACCTACGCCATATTGCTGTTCTGCCCAATCACAGAGCACTCGCTCCGCCTTAGGGTCTATGTCTAAAATTCGCTCTTCACTAGTCTCTGTAGCTATGCGCTTCGCATCATCGTAGCTTAACAACGGAATCTTAGCAAGCATCTCGGGCTTTGGCAAACGCGCGTCCCACAAACTCAGCTGCTGCGCATATTCTGAAAGCAACATTTCTATCAAACACTGCAAAAATCCACGTTGCAATTCTATAAGTTCCCCCACATCCTCAACAAATCCCATTTCTATATCAAGTGAAACATATTCATTGATGTGCCTGTTGGTCTCGTGCTTTTCCGCGCGGTAAACCTGCCCAATTTCAAACACGCGCTCTAGCCCGCTTGCGACGCCAGCCTGCTTGTAAAACTGCGGCGACTGCGCGAGAAACACCTTGCCCTCAAAGTAATTAACCTCAAAAAGCCCCGTGCCACCCTCAGTTCCACTACTAATAAGCTTGCTTGTTTTTATTTCAGTAAACCCGCGTGCGCGCATATGCTCGGCAAAGCACCGCAATATTGCAGATTGCACTTCAAAAATTGCACGCACCTTGGGTATGCGCAAAGAAGCTATGCGACTATTTAACAACGCGTCTATGCCTACCTTGTCTATGGGCGCGTGCGCAGCAATCGGCAGGTCATTTTCGGGCTTTGCGAGTACAGTAATTTCAGGCTCATGTACTTCTGCACCATGCGGTGCCTTTTCATTTTGGTGCACCGTACCCAAAAGCGACACCACACATTCGGGAGCAAGTGCCTTGTAGGCCTCTGTTGCAGTGTCGCACACCACTTGTGCTATGCCACTCCTATCTCGCACCAACACAAACGCTATTCCGCCCAGCTCGCGTATGCGGTGCACCCATCCACAAAGCGTAATAGATGAGTTAATGTGATTGGCTATATCTTTGGCTAAAATTCTTTCTTGCATGATTTTATTGTATAGGGTTTGTGTAGCGCATACACATTCACGCCATTACCGCCGCTTTTGCATACAATAAAACTATGATTTGCCTTTCGCTTACCGCGCCCACGCTTGAACAAATGACATGCGACATAGACACATATGAAGCCTACATAGACCTTGTAGAGCTGCGTGCAGATTTACTCAAGCGCGTCAGTGACTTACAACAGGGGCTTGAAAAGGCGCGCGAATTTGCGCATGTGCCATAATTTTCTTCTTGGCTCCATTATTTCATGGAGCCAAAAAAGATTCAGGATCAAAATTATCGCCGTGCCTTAATTTCAATATGCCATGCTTCAATTTATCATAACTAATAATAGCGTGTTTTATTGGCACAAGAATAATATAGGAAGAATCAAAAACACTTTTCTCACTAACTATCGTTATGACAGGATCTTTATCTTTTTTCGGTACGGTAATAATAGCTCTACCTATACATCTTGAATCTTTATATCTTCCTTCAATATCTTTTGTGCAGACAATGTCTTTATTTTCGCTGCCTTCTGATACGGTGTCAGATATATCACTATCTATTGTACGAACTTCTTTTATAGTATTATCCTTTACAACTATTACTCTCCATCTATTTGCATTCGGACCATCTAACAGAGAAATATCTATATGATCATTTCCGTATTTTTCATGATA
Source organism: Cladonema radiatum (assembly GCA_025330745.1). NCBI lineage: Eukaryota > Metazoa > Cnidaria > Hydrozoa > Anthoathecata > Cladonematidae > Cladonema > Cladonema radiatum. Next base: position 24,103 of record JANSTP010315359.1, on the reverse strand, counting down.
CCTGCCATGATTATAGTACTCAACTGTCTTGAATTCCTTAAATGCCGCCAAAGCCCAATCTCTAGCTTCAGGAGATGAAAAATGTGTATCAGATTTATTGGATAGATCGGATAGTCTTATTAATTGGAGTTTGCTAGGTTTCTCAAATTTTACACCTGCTACTCCATGTAAATTATCTTGATATCCCGCATCGCCTCCGGCTACTGTACTCACAATATCCCCTACTATTTTTCGTATCCGATGGTTATTACTATCTGCAATATAAATTATATTTTTGTCTATTACTATACTCGTCGGTTTATCAAATAACGCTTCAGTGAGACGATGCCCATCTCGAAAACCTCTTGTGTCTTTGCTGCCTGCCCATGTTGTTACTTTACCTTCAGAGTTTATTTTTCGTATCACATTGTTTCCTGTATCAGCAACATACACGTTACCTTTTGAGTCTGCAGAAAACGCATGTGGAGTATCAAAGCGCGCCTCAAGAAGGTATCCATCCTTATATCCTTTCTCACCAACAGCTCCTGCTACTAAAGATTCAGAGAGTTGATCATCACTCGCTTCTTTAACATGTATAAAACTTAGTTCTAAAAAAGTAGGACAAGCAAGAAGAAACAATACTGTAAGCGAAAAAAAGACTATAATCTTTAGAGGCTGCATGTTTTTAATCATATTTATGTATTTTATCATTGTAGCTATACAACTAATCTAGTAAATAATACCATCGAAGCAACCGCTATTATTGCTTTTTTTTGCCTTATGCACCGACATCATATTTTCATTCGTACCTCCTTTATAACCTTCTTCTTACATTTATAAAGTGTTGCGTTAGTAATTAGAATTCAACTATTTACCAACGCAAACAGAATAGCATCCCTCAGAATACTATGCGTATGTTCATGCGCTGCGTTATGCTATTTAGCTAAAATTCTCTCTTGCATGATTTTATTGTATAGGGTTTGTGCAGCACATACACATTCGCGCCATTACCGCCGCTTTTGCATACAATAAAACTATGATGTGCCTTTCGCTTACCGCACCTACACTTGAACAAATGACATGCGACATAGACACATATGAAGCATACATAGACCTTGTGGAGCTGAGAGCAGATTTGCTAGAGCGCGTCAGTGACTTACAACAGGGGACTGAAAAGGCACATGAGTTTGCGCAAGCGTGCATTGCGTGGGCAAACGCTGAAAAAAACCAGCGCGCAATAAAGTACATTTTCACGCTGCGCACCACGGCCGACGGCGGTACCTGCAAGGACGAATACGAAGAAGTGCGGAAATCGGTATTGGAAGAGATTATTCATTCAAGAGTCTTCGATTACGTGGATGTCGAAGCCGAACATAAAGAATTTTGCACACGCATGTACAAAGAGACACAAGGCATGGACAACACCACATTGATAATTTCACGACACTGGTTTGACGCAACACCGGCGTTTTACGACCAAGCAGTGCTGCAAGAAGGGCGCATTGATTGTAGTACCATGCCATGGCTGCGCGAAACGCAAAAACTGAACGCACTGTACCCACAGGCGCTTATAAAACAAGCCGTTATGTGCAAAAGCGCGTGGCAACTAGAAGCCCTGTTTGCCGGCGCGCGGCAACTGAAGACAATGCAAGGACGCTATGTGCTTGCGCCCATGGGCGACTTTGGCAGGCCGGCGCGCATACTTACCGCGCGCACTGGCTCACTGTGGACCTACGCTTCAGCGCAAACGGCGCGGCAAGCAGCCGCAGGGCACTTTGACCCTAAAACGCTCTGCAACACCTACTCATACAAAAAACTCAGCGCCAACACGCGCGTCTTTGCGGTTGCAGGCAACCCCGTCATGCACTCAAAGTCACCCCAATTTCACAACGCGGTTTTTAAAAAACAAAACCTCGACGCCGTTTACGTGCATTTACCACTAGACGACGTTGCTGCATTGCCGCACCTTATTACGCACATGAACATACGCGGCCTTTCGGTAACCATACCACACAAAGGCGCGGTCATACCTCTACTTGACACAGCAGAAGACGCCGTGCGGCGTTGTGGATCGTGTAACACGGTGCTTGTAGAAAAAACGGGAGGTACGCACAAAACACGCGGGCACAACACAGACATTGTGGGTTTTTTACAACCGCTTACTTCGCGACTTGCGCGTTTACACAAACCCCTACAGGGTATGGCGTGCACGGTTGTTGGCAGTGGCGGCACGGCGCGCGCAGTCTCTCACGCGCTTTTGGGCGAGGGTGCGCGCGTGCTTGTGGTTAACAGAACCGTAGAAAAAGCACGGGAACTGGCGCAAAGTTTACATAAGCAATACGGCGTAAAAGTCGCACACGCGCCAATTGAGGACTACGAAGCTATTAAAACCCACAACGCGCTTATTGTACAAACTACCAGCGTGGGCATGAACGCGCCTGAAACAACCCCGCTGCCGCAGTACCCGTTTAGCGGCACAGAAATTGCCTACGACATTGTGTACACCCCCCCGCGCACAAGGTTTTTACAACACGCTGCGCTGGCCGGGTGCGTCACAATTTCTGGGCAAGAAATGTTTGTCTCTCAAGCAGAGGCGCAAGCGGAACTTTTTTGCAACCTCATACGCACTTCCACTACTTCTTCTTGTTAAAACCAAACTCAATAATAGCGTGCTTATCCGGCATGAGAACATATATGCCAGAGCGAGAGAACATACCCTTATCTGCCATAGAGATGTCTTTTGCTATTTCTGCATCAAAAGCATATTTATCCACAATATCCATATCAGTTCTTATTGTCCGAACTTCTTTTACAACATCATCTTTCAACACTATTACTCGCCATCTTTTTGCATGAGGCCCATCTCGCAACGACAAATCTATGTGGTCCCCATATTTTTTATGATCCTTATCGTGATCCCCTTTGTTAGGAAACATATTCTTATCCTTAAAATATTTCAACTCAAATTTAAAAGGTTTTTCAAACTTCACCAGGCTTGAATCACCCCCAACCTTCATATCCACATATCCCATATCACTTCCCAATAACGTACTCACAGTATCACCAACTATTTTTCGTATTTTATGGCTGCCCATATCTGCAACATACATGACACCTTTTGCGTCTATGCGAAGACTCGCTGGCATATCGAAGGTTGCTTCATTGAGCCTATGCCCATTTTGCGCCCCCGTACTGCCTTTTGTCCCTGCCCACGTCGTTACTTGACCCTCAGGGCTTATCTTTCGTATTACATTATTTCCTGTATCTGCAACATATATATTGCCCTTACTGTCCCTTGTAAATGTCCGAGGAGTATTAAAACGAGCCTCAAGGAGTGTACCATCCTTATAACCTTTTTCATCAATTGCTCCCGCAAATATATACTTAGCAAGCGAATCATCGCTCATGTTCCCAGCTTTTTTAAGTGCTTTCTCCTTTGTAAACAGGGGAGCATCACTTGTTTTCACCGAGTCATCACATGCAAAAAAAACCATCGGCATCAACACACAAAAAAACACCGCCGCTTTGCAAAATTGAATATTCATCATCATAGTCATCCTTTTATTGTTAGTCTTACTACAAGTAGTAGGCAACAATGGCTACAAAAGCAAGACGAAGTACAAAATTTTATAAGAAATTCGTTTTTACTTAAATTCTATAAACCTCACCGAGCACATGGCGCGTATTATTCACAACGCACACAAAAACGCAAACGGAACAACACAATACGCAGAAACGGATTTTGGCAAACAAGGGCATGAGGGCACACAAGCCCACACCATGCGCACCCCGTGCAAAAAGCCCTAAGAGTTAAGCAGAGCCACAAGCGGGGCGTATTCCGCCCTCTTAATTACACGCGCACGCATGTGTAGAACATCACAACGTTTGCAAAGGCAGGCGCGCTACGCCTACCCGTACTGTATCCAGTCTAGGTTTAATCAGCAATACTAATTTGAAAGGGGGCACTACTCACCCACTTCGACGCTTCTTGTGTATCCGTAGCCCTCTTTCGTACTTGTACAATAACATTAGTAGCCGACTCTGTCGCATTAACACATTCATTTTGAATACTTACGTCATCTACCGGAGGCTCTATTCTGTACTCAAGTTCTTCATTATGGTTGCTAATACAAGCAGGAAAAGCATCAAAATTCTTGTTCACCACAATCATGGGAGCCTGCGGAGGTGCGACAACAATTTTGCCTGTAACGTTCTCACCTGCGGCTTTCGTGCTTTGAAGTTCTGTAGAATTTTGCTTCTGTGCTCGTTGTGTTATATCATCGTAACATGCACTGATAATAAGTGCTAAAATAACAAAAAAGTAGAAATACCTATTTTTCATAAATCTATCTCCTTAAAGTAATGTAAAAAAGTTTTTCTCAAAATGAATAGTAAGCAATAAAGACACAGAGTCAATAGATAAAAAATTACAAAAATGCAATAATTACATCAATCAATAAACCAGTTGTTATTTTCATCCGTAATACAAGAAATAGATTTATAATTATAAAAGCTATATGCATAATTTCTCAACAATGGAGCAACCATGAATGACATTCTTCAAGGCGTAGAAAAGAAAGCCTCAATATATTTTGTACGACACGCGGAGTCTCGGCACAACGCAGAGGGGCTCATGGCCGGACGCGTGGAAACGCCGCTTACCACGCAGGGTGTGGCTCAGGCAGAGCGTACCGCAGCTTATTTGGTGGAAACAGCACCCACAAACAATGCTATTTTGCACTCGCCCATAGGGCGCGCTGAGCACACCGCACGCATTATTCACAACGCGTATAAAAGCGCACGGGCTCAGCACAATGCGCAAACCGCACTGCATTTTGAGCAACACGCAGAACTTGTAGAACTAGACGTGGGTATTTTTGAAGACAAAAACATTCTGGAAATACAAGAAGAGCACCCCCAGCACTACGCGCGCTTTGTACAAAAAAGCTGGGAAGCCGTTCCCGAGGCTGAGCGTATTTCGTCCCTTATTGCACGCGCCCGCAACGTGTGGCAAACAATAGCCCAGTTTATAGAAGCAGGGCATACTACACTCATCCTTGTGTCACACGGCGGGTTCATGCAGTGGCTGTTCAAAACCTCCTTTGGCTTTTCCGGCGAGCACGTAGACACATGGGCACCCATAGTTAAAATATCCAACTGCGGGGTGTTTTGCTTAAAAATAGAGCCGCTACAACACAGCGAAGAACAAGCCCAGAGCGGGCACGCGCAATGGGCACTGACAAACTACACGGCGTATTAAAGCACTGCGCTTCGCACCTCTTTAGCTCAAGGCACGTCGCCTGCAACCCCGCACGCCCAAAGATCGAAAGAGCACACAGCGCATTGTACCGCGCTTTAGCTTAAACGCCTCCCTCCTCGGCAACACATAAAAACAAAGGAGCCAAGCTATATGCTTGGCTCCTTTGGTGTTCTATGAAACTTTGTAAATTTCAATAACTACAACTGTAACGTCTACCACCACCAGAACATTTCTTCGGCATAAATTTTATCTTCAAGGGCTCAGACCATGGTGATACGTTGGATGTAAAGGTTGGATGATTCCGGACTCTCACAGAGACAATTATATAATCAGTAATATCTTTATCAAGCGATACCTCCCATAATTCACCAATTAACTTCTGCATAATAGGCTGAGCATCTTGTCTAGCACCAGGAGCAACTGTCCTATCTAGTTTATATTCAGAATTTTGCCCAATGCCGATCATTACCTTTGCATTACCTTTAACAACTCTAAAATCATTAGGTCCTGAGTACAGAAATTGTGGACGAGGTGGCGCGGGAGGCGTGTATTTATTAACAGTGAGTTTAAATTGTACTGTTGCATTATGGTACGAAAAAGTATTACTTTTGTCAACAAGAATAACTTTCACCCAATTACTACCTATGTAATTAGCTAAGTTTAATTTAGTGTATTGGTATCCTCCACGGTTGTTGACATTTACCCTGGAAACGGATGCGATGGCTGGTTCCCCTTCAATGTTATTGGCTAGTATATCTGCGAATGTATAGTACGGGTTTTTAGGATCATAGGTCACAGATATATCTTTAGTTGTCACTGACATGTCACCAGGGTGCACCTGAATAGTAATCTCAACTTCTGCATCGATATAATTCGGGCGAGACAAGGTTATTCTGAATTTACTTGGTAATCTTCCCGCATCAGCATACCCCTCTTTGAGAGAAGTGCCATGGTATACTTTCATCTCTCCATAGGCTGTTCCTAGAGAAAGCTTTTCTATTTTCTTAATCGATGTGTCCGGAGACTCACCTGCAATAAATTTATCCAGTATATCTTTTTCATTATATATCTTCCCACCACTGTATTGAATAACTTTACTTGTCGGTTCTTGCGATACTGGTGGCATCTTACCACGCCTGACGGTAATACCGGCCTCAACTGTCTCATCAGGATAGTCGGGATGAGACAACGTGAATTCAAAAAGATTGACTCCCCCACCCGCACTAAACTGCTGAAATATAGTCTTAGTAGCCATCTTTATATCTGTTCCAGAAATTTTTCTTATTTTTGTAATCTTTGTGCCCTGAGGTTCGTCTTCAACAAATAGCTGCAACATATCGTCTTTATCATACGCTCTACCCGTATAAAAAACATCTTTGTCTGTTCTTTTTTTCAATCCTGATGACGACATAAAAAATTTCATATTGATAACAATGGTGACTTCTTTATCGTGATAATCTGGATGAGATAACACAACATTATAAACACTCATGAGATTTTTGACATCAAAAAACTCTTGAAGCGTAGTACCAGCCATTACTATTGCTGTTGGTGAATACGTCTCTGTAATGACCGGTTTTATTTGTGTAATGCTTGTACCCGTAGGTTCGCCTTCAATAAACATATTTAATATGTCATTTTTATTATAGGACCTACCACTATAATTAACAGCAACCGTGTGCAAAGACTTGATATTCATTACCGCCTTACCAAAGCTAACTGTAACAACTCCAGATGTCTTCTCTTTGTACTTGTCATCCGCCGCCTTCGTTACTTGCACCACTACATCACCAGGGCCATTCGCCACAACTATACCGTCACTGGTAACTCCTGCTCCGTCCGCCGTCGCTGACACCTTGTTATACACCAGTAATCCACTACCTGTGCCTTCCTTGTTTTTCACTAGGCTTAATTTCATTTTTTCCGTCCACGGCTTCTTTGCCGGCTGCACTTTTTCCGTCCACAGCTTCTTTGCCGGCTGCGCTATCTCCAACTCATCCTGATCTCTCTTCGTAAACGCAACTCTCACCGCATCTGATAACATAGAGGGACTTTTACCAGCACTCGCTTTGACGCGCCTTCTAA
>JANSTP010315359.1:0-16679 GCA_025330745.1 Cladonema radiatum | reverse complement strand
GACTTTTACCAGCACTCGCTTTGACGCGCCTTCTAATACTTACATCCCCAGGCTTATCTAACTTCAACGTCCCTTTCGCCACATCATACGCCTTGGGGGGACTTACGTCATATTCATACTTCGCTACACCGTAATCCTTTATCTTTACCTCCGTACCCCAGGGCGCATTATACATATCAAGCTTCACTTGCTCAGGCTTTTTACTCAATTGAGCAAAAATATGAAATTTAAGAACAACACCTTGGCTTTTATAATTTGGATGGTCTAATGTTACCAAAACTTTAGATTCCCCATATGTAGCATGCACAAGCTTGGCTTTGCTCATAACTTTTACGCTAGTTCCGCTCTGAACTTTCACATTGCTTATTTTTGCTCCTGCAGGCACCCCCTTAATCATTGCTAACAATTCAGCATGAGTATAACTTTTACCTTTGACATACTTATCTACATGAGAACTATTTAACTGCAACAACTTACCCATAGGGGCTTTTGCAACCTTAAATGTAATACTTACAGACCCACTTGCATAATTTACTGCGCCAAAAGTAACTCTATATGTCGCAGTTCCTGCATTTTTAATTTCTAAACTCTTTGTCTCTCCATTCCATTTCAATACGGTTATAGGATTTCCGTTTTCGTCTTGGGCACTAAGCTTTTGTACACTCTGTATCTCAAAACCTGGCTTCGTTGTAAAGTCTCCTGTAACTGCAGCCTTTATTTCCTCTGATGTAAACTTACCAGAAGGATCATACTCTTTAGAAAGAACATCATTTACACTCAATTGACCAACATCTGCAGGCGTAACTTTAAAAACAACAGTTGTATATTTCTTAAGCCCGGTATTTTTGAATTTAAATTCAAAATTATATGCAGCACTGCCAATTTTTCTAATATCAAATTGTTTGTCTGTCGAGTTCCACTGCACCGCTAGATCACCATCATCACTGACAGGCCTAATGCCTAATTCATAAGAATTGTTCCCCGATAAATCCTGTAACACTTTAGACACAGCCTTATTAATTTCCTCAAATGAGAAAATCCTATCACTCGAGCTATATTTTTTTTCTAAAGTTATAGGACCAAAAAATGCATCCTTCATAGAACCGGCATCAACCATCAACAAATAACTCGCTTCTTCTATAGAATTTTGCCCGTCTATACTCGCACTCGCCTTGCTTGCAATAATAGTAAAAACACCAGGCATGAGCCCCTCCAGCTTCAATGGAGCCTCTGCATTATATACCACCGCATCTTCACTTCCATCTATTGTGAGATACGGATCAATCCCATTTACATAGAGTTTCTTCACTGAAATTTTGATTGGTATCCCAGCATCTACTCCAGGTGATATAATCAGTCTTTGTACAAAAACATCTTGTTTTCCGCCGTATATTTCCGGAAATTGTACTTTCACTTTTTTATGTTGGAATTCAAACGTCGTTTTTTTAGAATTCACCTTTTGCTTTGGGTTCTCGCCATTCGGCTTTGGTTGATTCAATAGGTCATCTAACTTAGGACACCCTAAAAAAAGCATCACCATAACCATCGATACTATCCATAGCTTCATTCTTTGCACTTTTTTCATTATTAATCTCCTTGGCTCGTCTCTTAAAAAATATTTCAAGAATATGAATCATTTGTAATGGTAAGATAATTTATTTATTATGTCAAGCTTTTTTTATATTGTAAAAAACCATAAATTTTCATTATTTATTAAGAAAAAACATCATAAATTAGAAATAACTATACATTTTTTCAAAATCAAAAATACATATATATCATATGTCTTAAACAGGCTACGCACAATGTACAAAAAGCACTATGACCTAGTGCCAACGAATAATTTTAAGTATGGGAATGAGGCGCAAACTATGCATTAAATACGCAGCCATACGCCGTTTGTTTCCTTACACGCACACAAACACCCTGCAATGCCTTAACCGCCACTCTCAGCAACACAAGAAAAGGAGCCACGCGCAGGGCTTGGCTCCTTTGTTGTTTTACAAAAGCTTGTAAGGTTTCAGAATTCGTTAAACCTACGGCCCTCCACCCTTAGATAGGTTATTTTCATTATCCGTGCCGCTTCCTCCTGTACCTGTACGAAGAGGAAGAAATTTAATTGTTAAGGTATCAGACCACGGTGATGTCTTCATCGTCTTCGTCGCTTTCGAGCGCAGTCTCACCTTAACAGTAGCAGAAAAATTTTCTCTCCATCTTGGATAGTTCTCTGCATACGCGTAAATATTAATGTTGCCATTACTCCAAGTTTTTTTGGAAACATATCTAGCACCCGTGCCTAATTTTGTAATTTCATACTCATATCCATCGCTTTCTCTATAACCTGTTTTTCCCGCGGCTATTACAACACTGTTACCCTGAGTAGAGATACTTGAATTATCGCTGATTTTAGTGTATGAACTATCAGTAAAAAACTTTGGACGTGGGGGCTTGGGAGGCGTGTATTTATTAACGGTGAGTTTAAAACTTACTTTTTTAAGACGGAAATTAGGAGCAAGAAGGATAACGGATATAGTGTAAGTGTCCCCAACCAGCATACGCAAGTCTAATTCTTGCGAAACCGGATCATCATCAGTAATGATAGCTGCCTTGACTTTACTATTTATTTTATCATCGTCAAAGCGAATAGATGTACGCACTGGTTCTCCTTCAATGTTATTGATTAGAATATCTTGATATGTATATGACGGGTTTGCAGGATCATAGGTGATAGATGTGTCCCCAGTTACCACTGACATGGTAGCAAAGTCTACTTTAATATTAACGAAAACTTCTGCATCATTATAATTCGAGTCAGATAAGGTTATTTTGAATTCATTGTCATCGAACCCCGCATACTTCTCTCGGAGAGAAGTACCATTGACTACCTCTATATTAGAAAAGTATGTAGTAATACTTTCTATGTTCTTAATCTTTGTGCCCCTAGGCTCACCTGCAATAAACAACTTCAGTATATCCTGCTCATCATATGTGCTTCCAGTGTACTTAACTATCCTACTCGTTGGTTCTTGCGATACTTGCATTGTACCATGCTTCACGGTAATACCGGCCTCAACTGTCTCATCACGATAGTCGGGATGAGATAACGTGAATTCAAAAAGATTGACTCCCCCACCCGCACTAACCTGCAGAAATATAGTCTTAGTAGCCATCTTTATACCTGTTCCAGAAATTTTTCTTATATTTGTAATCTTCGTGCCCTGAGGTTCGCCTTCAACAAATAGCTCCAACATGTCTTCTTTATCATATCCCCTACCCGTATAAAAAACATCTTTGTCTGTTCTTTTTTGCAATCCTGATGACGACATAAAAAATTTCATATCGATAAAAATGCTCACTTCTGTATCATGATAATCTGGATGAGATAACACGATTATATAAATACTCAGGGGATTTTTGACATCAAAAACTTCTCGAAGTGTAGTACCAGCCATTACTATTGCTGTTGGTGAATACTTCTTTGTAATGTACGGTTTTATTTGTTTAATACTTGTACCCGTAGGTTCGCCTTTAATAAACATATTTAGTATGTCGTTTTCATTATAGGTCCTACCACTATAATTAACAATAACTCTGTCTTGAGCAACCTTGATATTCATATTTAATTTATCAAAGTTAACCGTAACAGTTCCTGAAACCTTCTCTTGGTACTTTTCATCCGCCGCTTTTGTTACTTGTACCCCTACTGTGCCAGACCCACCAACCGTAACTTCACCATGACTTGTAACTTTTGCATTACGTGCTGTCGTCCCTTGCGGCACTATGCTATACGTAAGCTGTCCTCCGCCTGAGCCACCCTTACCTGTCTCTAGGCTTAACTGCACACTTCGCGTCCACGGCTTCTGTATCGGATTCACTATCACCAAATCTCCTTGCTCTCTCTTCGTAAATTCAACAAAAACTGCCTCTGAATAAGGAGAATCTCCTCGCATCTTCGTCGCTTTCAATTTTCTTTGTATACTAACCCTCCCCGGGCTATCTAACTTAATTTTTCCCAAAGCCAGATCATCATAAGCCTTCGGGGGCATTACTTTATACTCATACGCAGCTACATCATACTCCTGTATCTGCACCGCGGTGCCCCACTGCGCACTGTACACATCAAGCCTCACATTTTCAGGCTGTTCACCGATTTGCGCAACAATATGAAACTTAAGCGACATATCCTTCTCTTCATAATTCGGATGCTCCAACCTTACCTTAACTTGAGACTTTCCGTATTCAACATGTACAAGCTTGATTTCATTCAGTACTTTTAAGCTGGTTCCACTCTCAATTTCCAATCGGCTAATTGTCGCACCTACAGGCTCACCATCAATCATCGCCAACAATTCATCCTCGGTATAACTTCTGTCTTTGACATACCGTTCCATATGAGAGTCATCTAACTGCAGAAGCTCACCCATGGGGGCTCTTGTAACATTAAATTGAATATGTACAGATTTACTTTCATAATTCGTTGCCATAAAAGTAACCTTATATGTTGCAGTGCCTACATTCTTAATTTTGAGACTCTTCGCCCCCTCATTCCACTCCAACACGCTTATAGAATGACCTTGTTCGTTTTTGCTACTGAGCTTTTGCGCATTCTCTATTTTAAAGCCTGGCTTCGTTGTAAATTCTCCTGTAACTGCAGCCTTTATTTTCTCTGACGTAAACTCACCAGAGGGGTCATACACTTCAGAAGGAAAACTACCCACACTTAATCCTCCACCGTCTGCAGCCGTAACTCTAAAAATAAGAATAGTGTACTTCTTAAGCCCACTTGCAAGTGTCAATTCAGCATTATATATAGATTTACCGACTTTTTTAATATCAAAGCGTAAATCTTGCGATTTCCACTCCACCGCTAGGTTACCATCATCATTGATGGCCTTAGCATTGAAATTATCAGTATCCAGATTATAATCAAGTTCCGATAGATCTGGTGATTTTTTCCAAAACTCCTTCTTAACGTGATCTCTTGAGAAAAAATTAGCGGTCGGATCAGGATTATATTTTTTTTCTAATTGAATAGGGCCAAAAAAAGTATCCTGCATAGAACCAGCATCAACTATCAACAAATAACTCGCCTCTTCTACAGAATCGTTTCGGTTTGTGCCCGCTTTGCTCGCTGTAATATTAAACACACCTGGAATGAGTCCTCCAAATTTTAATGGAGCATTTGCGTCATATATCACTGCATCTCGACTTCCATCTATTGTTATCTCCGATGTAACCCCATAGGGCACATAAGATGCCTTCACCGATATTTTGATAGGTATTGCATCACCTATTCCAGGTGATAGAGTCAATCTTTGTACAAAAACTGCTTTTCCACCATATATCTCCGGAAATTGTACTTTCTCTTCTTTATTTTTAAATGTAAATGTCGCGTTTTTAGAATTCTTCTTTTGCGTGAGAGAATCATCCTGCAAGTTTGATGGCTTTTGCTGCGGGCTATCTACCTTTGGTGGACATCCCAAAAAAAGTATCATTACAATCATCGATACTATCCATAATTTTATGCCGTGCACTTTTTTCATGATAAACTCCTCTGCTTCTCATTCAAAAAATATTTCAATCTAATAAACCATTATAATAATAGGAAATTAATTAAATTATTTTAAGTGCTTTTTGTTAATTTTTATTTCATAATAAAAAATAAATTTACATTATATACTCACTCAAAAGAGTAATAAAATAAAAAAATTAACGTATTTTTCAAAATTAAAAATACAGGCTATATCATATACCTTAAAAAGGCTACATACAATGTACAAAAAATACTATGACCTAGTGCAAACGAATAATTTTAAGTGCGGGAATGGCGCGCAATCTGCGCACCGGTAAGTATGCGGCACACAGACAAAGCACCACGGAAAACAAAGCTATCGGGAGCAAGTCTCTCCAATATATTTGAAATGGTATGCTACTAAGATAATATTCGCTATTAAGAACATGAACCTGCTCACTTTGCCCAAAAAGCGCACGTAATGCGTTTATTGCCGTATCTACCCACGCAATGAGGGTGTTTGCCATCGCGTTTAGTCCTAATCCGCCCGCTATACCTAAAAATGCACTCAGTAGTCCACTTACAAGACCTTGTAAAAAAAGCTGTCTCTCCAGTTTTTTAGGTTGCGCCCCCAAGGCCTTGAGTATAGCAATGTCCAGTTCTAAATCTACCACACGCATGCCCATAGTGGAAGAAAACGTTATTGCCGCGAGCAACACAGCAACAACCATCACCGCGCTTAAAAGCTGCTTTGTTTGAATAAACAAGGCATAGCGCTGGGCGTCTTTTGTATACCACGAAGAGACAATGCCGTAGTCTTGAAGTGCTTCTTTAAGTGCTACAAGCAGTGCTGCGCCTTCGCGGGCTTTTTGTGCATTGCGCCGTATCAGCGCATTGGGGAGACTAAAGGGGTCGGACACTTTCATTTTGACGGACAATCGCTGGTCTGAGCCGCGAAAAGCCGAAACCGCACGGTTAAAAGGCACAAATGCCCAAGCCCTGTCTAGCTCTTCATAACCCACGCTAAAAACACCCGAGACGACAAAACGCATTATTTTTGGCAAAGCTGAGGGGGCATCCGACTGAACGGTGAGCAACAGCACGGTGTCTCCTACCTTTGCTAGTAGCTTTTCTGCAGCGGCCTTGCCAAGCACAATGCTTTTTTCATTCTCAAAGGCGAGACGGCCAGTTTCAACACGCGCATACTGCGCAAAACCCCTCTCTTTAAAAAGCGAAGGCTCTACCCCTCTAATGGTAATGCCACTACGCCTCTCTCCCTTGCGCAATATGCCCCCGCCTGTAATTTCGGCCAAGGCATTTTGTACGCGAGGAAAGGAACGCAGCGTTTGTTTTACCGCGTCAATGCGTCTTTGAGGCTCTTGAGAAAAAGGAAGGGATAAAACAATGTGGCCGCTGCTAGTTTCTATGATACGATTGGAAATTTCTTCCACCATGCTCTTAGTAGCCTGTTGAACTAGCACCAGCGGAATAAGTGCTATGGTAATGACGCTTAATTGCAAAACAACAAAAGAACGCTTACTACACCACAGTTTCGCAAAGAAAGAATACTGCATTTACGTCTCTCTCACAGTTTTATGAAACTCAACGCACCCGTCTTCTAAGTGTATACGCGAATGTGCTATAGAAAGAAAGGCACTATCATGCGTTGCAACAACAAGGGTGGATTTTGCTTCATCTACGAGCTTTGAAAGCATGCTACGAATGTGCTGTGAGTTTTTAGCATCCAGCGCGCCGGTGGGTTCGTCCGCGAGTATGAGCGCGGGTTCGTGCACAATGGCGCGCGCAACGGCAACACGCTGGCATTCGCCTCCAGATAATTGCAGAGCAGTGTGGTCTATGCGCTTTTCTAAACCAACACGCATGAGCATATCCTTCGCTTTTTCTTGCGCCTTTCGTTTCTTTTCGCCCTTCATCAGCAGGGGCAACATAACGTTGTCAAGTGCACTAAAGTCCTGAAGTAAATAATGATGCTGAAACACAAAGCCGATGTTCGAAAGCCTAAAAACCGCGCGCGCCTGTTCATTAAGCTGTGATATTTCCACACCATCAACGGATATACTACCACCATCACAAGCATCAAGCCCAGAGATAATGCTAAGCAGGGTTGTTTTACCGCTACCACTTTCGCCGGTTATTACCGTATGAGTCTGCCTATACACCTCAAATGAGATGTTCTTTAGTACCTCTATGGGTTCTGCGTATTTTTTGACATAGGACTTGCATAGAGAAGTTGCAACAATAATGGGTATTTTGGAATTATTCATAGCGAAGTACTTGCATGGGGGTTGTTTTTGTGACACGCCGCACTGCAAAATACGCGGTTGTCATAACAATTGCAGCGGTACACAATATAATTGTAGCAATTTCACCACCGCGCACAAAGCCAAGCTGCGCTTCTCTTAACACAGGGGCAGAGGAGGAGAGAACCTGTAGCAGGCTTACAACTTTTGGATACAAAAGAAAAACGCTTAAACCGAAGGCCAGCCCCCCTGCTATGCCCAGCACCCCTACACAGGCGCTTTCGCCTAAAAACCACATGCGTATGTTTTGCGCAGTTGCGCCCATGGCGCGTAAAGATACGATGTCGTCTCGTTTTCCGTTTATGCGCCTGAGCATGGCAAAACGAAAATGCAAGGCAATAACTGCGAAAATTATACCCGCAAGCAAGGCTAAAAGCGTCTTCTCGGTTTTAAGCGCAAAGTAAAAAGAGCGGTTATTCTCCTGCCATGAGCGCACGTTGTCGAGCGCAGCCTTAAGTGCCTGCAGAACGCTTGCTCGGTTTTGCATGCGCAGGCCAAAGCGCACGCCGTTTAGTTTTGGCTCGTGCGCGCTTGAGGGCACGGCAGGGGCGGCGGCGTTTTTGCCCTTGTGGGTGGAGACAACACTCTGCGCGTAGTCTGCAAGCGAGATAAAAGCCCAATTATTGTCATAACTACTAGCACTGTAGAAAATACCAGAAACCAGCAAGGTCTGTGTACTGGGGGCAAAACCCACTCCAGCGCCCGGCAAGGTAAGCCGTACGACGTCGCCTGGGTACACACCCAACTGCGCCGCAAGTGCCCAGCCGAGGCGTATGCTTCCGCGCTCGACAAAACCGCCGGCACGTACGGCGCGTGGTATATCGCCTTCTATTGCAGAGACAAAGGCTCGGTCTTTTTGCGCTGCCTCGCTTAAAATAGCGCGCACATGCGCAACCAAAGAAGTTTTGCTTGTACTTATAAGCGCAAATTCGTCCACAAAGGGGACGACAACGTCCACCCCCGCGAGAGTTTCAAGCTTTTGTGCCTGTGCCTTTACTTGCAAAACCGAAAGGCTCGTGCGCGCTACGCCGCTGTAGTCGTAAGATTCTATGCGTATTAAGTTTTTTATAAGCACATCTTGCAGCCCATTCATGACACCAATAACCACGATAAGGCTCAAGACCCCTGCAGCAATGCTGACCGTAGAGAAAAAAAGCGAAAGGTTTTTTTTACGCTTGGCAAACAAACTGTGCCGTATTACGTGCCTTATCCACATGTTACTTCAGTACTTCCACGCGCTCCTTTCGCGCCCCCACATAGTGTATTTTCAAAACAGCCTTTTCTTTAAAAAAGTGCGTTTCAATCCTCTCTTCCTCTTCTCCGTATTCTATTTCCTTTGTAAGTTCAAAATCCACGTATTCACGCTTTTTTACAAGCACGCCTTTCTCATCAAAAAAAGACTCGCTGCTTTTCTCATGAAGGAATTTTTCGTTTTCGCCTGAGGATGTATTTTCACCGCTGCCGTAACCGTAGCGCACCCGAGAAACTACGCTTTCCTTTTCCTCGCTATTCTCGGTTTCGTTTTTTTCATAGCGCACAGTCTCATGCTTTTTACCGTTTTTGTAACTTGTGTATGAGCGCCCCTCAGGGGTTATTTCTTCTTCTCGTTCTATACTGCCGTCTTTTGCAAAACCATAGGTTATTTTATACTCAAGCACTGCCTCACTATTGTAACGCGCAGACTCTTTCAGTTGCCCTTCAGGCGTGTATTTTTTGTAGTATACAGAGCTGTCTGCATTCTGGTGAAATTCTTCCTCAAGCCCACCACCGGAAAAATAATACACAAATCGAACAAGTGATTTATCACTGTATTTGCGCGTAAGCGTGCGTAGTGCACCCTTGCTGGTGTATTGATAAGTTTCAGAAAACAGCATGACATCACCGGTATAACGTACGAGAATATCTACTGAACCATCGCTACGAAATTTTTTTATTTCAACAAAAAGCGACTTGCCCGTATGCCGCTCTTCATACGTCGGAACTCTGGTTTTTACTTCCTCTTCTTTTTTTTCAGGAGTCGCGCCTTCTTCACCTTCTTCAATTTCCGTCCCGGTTTGCGTTTCTTCGGACTTCTTGTCTTGTGCACCTTGGCTTGTTTTTTGCGCGCCCTCTTGCCCTACCGCAGTTTCAGCTTGCTTAGTGTCTTTTGCTTGTGCGGCCTCTTGTACTAGCTCGGTAGCTTGTGGCACAACTCCCCCTGTGCTACTACGCTCAATCTTGCTTTGTTTGTCCGTGTCTGTCTCTGTCTCCGTTTCTGAAGGGGGAGTGTTGCGTAATGCTTGTGTTTGTGCACGCGGCGTTGCCGCAGACGGCCCAGAGACAGAACCAGAGACGGACTCTTCGGCGGGCTTCTTGGGGCTTTCTAGCGGAATGTAGGGCACAAAAACTACATCGTATATACGGTACAATGGCCCGCGCGTTTCTTTTAAGAAAATGCGTCCCTTCTTTTTATTGTGCGTTTTTTCTAAATAGGGAGTGTCATCTTCAAGGCGCCGCACATATACCTCTATTTCACCCAGTGGTATGCGCGAGGCTATTTTTTGCGGACTTGCGTACCACACAATGCTCGTTGCAACTTCCTTCGGCACTTCCTTGTAGCGAGAAGCGTATTCATTGAGCGTAAGAGGCGTACCGCTGGGTGTTCCACCATCTCCTACACTGGGCTCTGTATTTTGTCCTAAGCTTAAAGTTTCCTCTAAGGGTTTAGGTTCATTAGAACCACCCGCGGTATTGGGTGGAATATATATTTGCGCATGCGCAGTAAAAACTAAAAAAAGAAAAAAAGCAGTTACAACACACAAGCGTTCTGCTACGAAGGGCAGATACAGGCATTGAAAGGCATTGTTATTCCGATAAGAACTCACGAAGAAAAGACTCCTTTTCAAAGCTGCGCAGGTCGCTGTAGCTTTCGCCGGTGCCTACAAAGGCACAGGGTATCGCGCATTCCTGCGCTATGCTAATAATAACGCCACCGCGCGTGCTGCCGTCGTACTTTGAGAGAATAAGCGCGTCTACGGGGATGGCTTGCGTAAAATCCCGCACCTGGCTTACCGTATTAAGCCCGCTGTTCCCGTCTATGACTATGAAAGTGCTGATGTATTTTTTATCGACCTGCTTTTCTACAATGCGGCGTATTTTTTCAAGCTGTGCAATGAGGTCTTTTCGCGTGTTCATGCGCCCCGCCGTATCTACCAGCACGCACTGCTGCGAGTTGGTCTTTGCGTGCGAAATGGCATCGTATGCCACCGCTGCGGGGTCTGCTCCGTCTTGTTGCCGTATGCAAGTAAGCCCCAGTGCCTGCGCATGCTTTTCAAGTTGCAATGCCGCCGCAGCGCGAAAGGTGTCGCCCGCCGCAAGGGTAATTCCGTGCGACTTTACCCCCTGCTCATGCATGAGATGGTGGGCAAACTTTGCTATGCTTGTGGTTTTTCCAACCCCGTTTACACCCACAAACAGAAAAACGTGAGGCGTGTGTGCATCATGAGGAACTTCAAATCGAGGTGTATCTAAAATTAAAGGACGCAATACATCGGTAAGCGTAGAAATAATTTTCACGCTATTGCTGGAAATACCGAGCCGCTCTTCTAAGGTGGAAATAGCCTTAAAACATAACTTGGGAGCAAGCCCTGACTCCAAGAGTATATCTTCAAGTTCTGCTATGCTTATAGCCGCTTCTTTGCTCCTAAAAATCCTGCCTATAGTGCGAAATAACCCCATGTCTCCTCCGTTTTACCTGACTCTCTTCGTTACAGTATTATCATTGTAATTCACTTTTCAAAGTCCAAACTAGTATAGTAAATACTTTCATACAACATCCGCCATAAATGGAGTATAATCTATACTTAAAGAAGTATTTTGTGTAAAGATTATGCGCCCAAGGAGCACAATATCTAAAACAAGTAATATCATGAGAGGTGTATGGAAACTTCTAATTACGCATATGATTTTTCTGATAAAACGGTGCTTATTACCGGTGGTGCTGCGGGCATAGGGTTTGCAACCGCAATCATGTTTGGCAAAGCGGGCGCACAAGTGGTGCTAGTAGACAAGCACCGCGTAGTTAGGGAAAGGGCGCGGGAAATAGCAGAAAAAACCAAGGCATGTGTACTCGATATAGAAGCTGACATTACAGACACCGAAACCTTGCAGCGCGTAAAAGAACAATGTCTTTCGGAGTTTGGTCAGGTAGATATACTTGTAAACAACGCGGGACTTGCAGCCTTGGACTCGGCTGAAACTCTCTCTAAGGAAGATTGGGATAAAACCATGGCACTTAATCTAAGTGCCGTTTTTTTTACCACGCAGACCTTCGTGACGGAAATGATAGCGCGGAAGAAGGGCAAAATTGTCAACATAGCCTCCCAAGCAGGCATTATTGCTTTAGACAAGCACGTAGCCTACTGCGTAAGCAAAGCCGGGGTTATTTCGATGACCAAGGTCATGGCACTCGAATGGGGAAAACACAACATCAATGTAAACGCTATTTCGCCTACGGTAGTACTCACCGAACTTGGCAAAAAAGCGTGGGCAGGTGAAGTTGGTGAAAAGATGAAGCAAAAAATACCTATGCAACGTTTTGCCTACCCTGAGGAAATTAGTGCAGCGGTGTTATTCCTCGCAAGTGAAAATTCTAACATGGTGCATGGCGAAAATTTAGTTGTAGACGGCGGCTATTCCATACAGTAACTGCAAAAACAAAAAGACACGAAACTTACATGAAGGACAACTTTGTTTTAAGAGTACAAAACATATGGAAGCACTTTGGTGGCTCGTGCGCGCTAGAGAATGTTTCTTTTGGAGTGCGGCGAGGCTGCGTACATGCGCTGTGCGGAGAAAACGGGGCGGGCAAGTCTACGCTTATGAAAATTTTAAGCGGAGAGTTACAAAAGGATGCGGGAGAAATTTTCTTTGACGGTGCTGCAATTACGTGGCACTCTCCCAAAGAAGCCTTACACGGAGGCATTGCCATTATTGCGCAGGAATTGAATCCGCTTTTAGAAATGAGTATTGCCGAAAATATTTGTCTGGGCAGAGAACCTACCAGGTTTAAATATTTTGTCGATAAAAAAACCATGCATGAGAACGCTCAGGCCGCCTTGCAGCGGTTGGGGTTGCACTTAGACGTTTCAAAAAAAATGAACGAATTAAGCCTTGCGCAAATTCAACTTGTGGAAATAGCAAAGGCCATTTCGTGCAATTCAAATTTGTTGATTATGGATGAGCCTACTTCCGCGATAGGAGAGGAGGAGACGCAGGCGCTCTTCGCCATTACAAAAAAACTGAAGGCGGAACACAAGACCATTATTTATATTTCGCACAGAATGAAGGAAATTTTTTCAATTGCTGATGAGCTTACCGTGTTACGGGACGGCAGGCACATTATCACCCGCCCCATTGATGGAATCTCGCAACAAGAGGTAGTTTCGCATATGATAGGTAAAAAAGTAGACAGTAGCTATTTTGTGTGCCCAAAGGCACTAAAGCAAAAAAAAGAATTGCTCACTGTGCGGGGGATGAACAAGAAAAACGCGTTTTCCAACATTGGGTTTTCCGTGCACGAAAACGAAATTTTGGGAATTTTTGGGCTCATGGGCTCCGGGCGAAGCGAAGTTTTGGAGGCGCTTTTTGGAATTGAGGCCTTTGATTGCGGCGAAGTCTTTTTACAGGGTACACGGGTTGACTGCGCCTCTCCGCGCCGCGCCATGCAAGGCGGCTTGGCGTGCGTTACGGAAGACAGAAAGGCCTCGGGGCTCGTGCTAGAGCACAGCGTGCGAGAAAACACCGCCCTGCCCGCGCTTTCCTCGTTGTGCTACAAAGGCTTTGTAAAGAGAAACACCGAAAAGAAATGCGTTTCGAGTATTATGAACCGTTTTAATATAAAAGCGCATTCTCAAAAACAAGAAGTGTGGAGTTTGAGCGGCGGCAACCAGCAAAAAATTGTGTTTGGAAAGTGGATACTAACGCAACCGCGCGTTTTGTTTTTAGATGAGCCGACTCGCGGCGTAGACGTTGGTGCCAAGCAGGAAATTTACCAATTTATGAACGACTATGTCTCAGAAGGCAAGGGAATTGTCATGGTTTCATCTGAATTACCCGAAATACTCGCGATGTCGCATCGCGTGCTCATTTTCAAAAAAGGAGAGATAGTCACCGAGCGTACACGCGATGAATTCAATCAAGAGGAATTCCTGCACATCGCTTCTTGAAACTTTAAGGATGTAAGAAAAAATGAAGAAGACTACTGTTTTTTTAAATCGCATGTTTAATCAATGTGGCATCGCCGTGGTGTTTGTTCTGCTCTGCCTCATGCTTGTCATTGCCACGCCCAATTTTCTACGTTCGCAAAATCTTATTAATGTTTTGCGACAAATATCCATAAACGGCCTCTTGTCTTTAGGCATGACCTTTGTAATACTTACCGGGGGCATAGACTTGTCCGTTGGTTCCATACTCGCCTTTGCCGGCGTAGTAGCTGCCAGCATGGCTCACGCCGTAGCGGGCAACACACTCTACCCCGTGCCGCTTATTGTGCTTGTGGCCTTGGTGTGTGGCGCGCTCCTCGGCTGCGTCAACGGCCTGTGCGTGGCGTTCTTACGTATTCCGCCCTTTGTCGCTACGCTGGGCATGCTCAGTATTGCGCGCGGGCTTACCTACATTTACTCAGACGGCAAACCCATACCACAGCTTGGCGCAAATTTTCTGCACTTGGGGCGCGGCACCATTGTGGGAATACCCATTCCCGTATTGGTGCTGCTTGCAATGTTTACACTATTGCTTGTTATTTTAAATTCCACAAAGTACGGCAGGCACCTCTACGCCGTAGGTGGCAACGAAAAAAGCGCGTGGGTTTCGGGAGTAAGCGTAAAAAAAATACTCTTCTCGGCCTACGTCATATCGGGGTTGCTCTCGGCACTGGGAGGAGTTATAATTACCGCGCGCACCACGGCGGGCTTGCCGCAAGCAGGGCAAGCCTACGAACTAGACGCCATAGCCGCGGTGGTTATAGGCGGAACCAACTTAAGCGGTGGGCGAGGCACGTTAACAGGCACTATGTTTGGGGTGCTCATCATCGGTGTTATTAACAATGGGCTTAATTTACTCGGCGTCTCTTCGTATTACCAGCAAATTATCAAGGGTTCAATAATTATTCTAGCGGTGTTATTTGACACGCTACGAAGTAAAAATAAAAAATAAGGGAGTAAGTTATGAAAAAAAGTTTTTCATATTTTGCAATTGCAATGCTGTGTATCGCAGCTACGTTATTTTCCGCTTGTAACAGAGGGGGAAATGAAACATACAAAATTGGGGCTGCCGTTTATGGGCTTAAGGGTGAATTTATGCGGCTGTGGACTGCGGCGCTAGAGAAACACCCCGCGGTGCAAAACAAGATGGTGGACATTACAGTCTTTGACGGAAATTACGATGCGTCCGTGCAATATAGCCAATTTGAAACCATGATATCGCAAGATTATGACGCAATATTATTTGTGCCCATAGACTTGGACGCAGGCGCCGCCGCAGTGGACATTGCAGTAGAGGCAGGTATTCCCGTTGTAGGCTCTAATGGGCGAGTGAATTCAAACAAGATATATTCCTATATAGGTTCAGACGACATTCTCTCAGGAAGCATGGAAGCACAGTTTGTCATAACGGCATGGGTGGTGCAGGCAACGTGGTTATTATAGAAGGGCCCATTGGGCAGTCTGGCCAGGTGGAACGCCTGAAGGGCAATATGCAAGTTATCAACCAATATCCGGATGTCAAAATTTTGGAGAAGAAAACTGCAAACTGGTCTCGTGCAGAAGCATTAGCACTTATGGAAGACTGGCTAAACGCACACCCGGGGCAAATTACCGGCATCATTGGCCAAAATGACGAAATGGCCTTGGGTGCCATCGAGGCAATAAAGCAGGCGGGACTTAACATTAAAGACTTTTCCATTGCGGGTATTGACGGCGTAACAGACGCCATATATGCCGTGAAAAATGACGAAATGACAAGTATTCTGCAAGACGCGGTGGCGCAAGCGCAAGGCTCTTTAGACTTGGCACTGCGCGCGATTGTTGGCGAAAGCTATGAGCCCATGGCAGAACTGTGGCAAACCTTTGAATGGAAAGGTGGCACCGAGCCCTTGTACAACGTGCCATGGGTTGCCATAACTAAAGAAAACGCCGATGAACTCTTAGCAAAACGCGAGACACTTACAAGATAAGTAATTACTATATATTTTCTAAGAGATTTTATGATGACTACGTATTGTAAATATATTCTATGTTTTATTTCTATAATTTTTTTTGTTATTGTTTTCTTTGGATTTTTTCCTAGCATAACATTTGCCCTACAACCCAAATGCGACAATGCTAGGACTACGGTGGACATGGCAGAGTGTATTGATGCTGAACTTGAAAGTGAGAAAAAAAAGCTTAATAAACTTTACCTCAAACTTTTAAAGCGGGCCGAGAATGAGAATAAGTCCAGCCCCTATAATCAAAACTACGTTTATATCGATGGACAATCTTTTGATTCTGGAGTAACTCCGTTAAAAAAAATGCATGCGTTGTGGAAGAAAATGCTTGTTTTTACGTGTGAATACGAAGCACGGGAATCCATGGGAGGTACTGCCTACAGCAGTATACTATACCCAGGTTGCGTGTTAAAACATACCAATGAGCGAGTAAAGTACTACCAAACCCTTGTGGAGAACCCGTAAATTATGCAAATACGCAACGATATTGCTAATTTCTGTGTGTTAATATTTAAAGTAAGCACATGCACGAAGTAATTCATAATCTGCAACCGCGCATAAGCGGCGGGCGAACGGCGCGCGTTGGGCTTTACACCGTGGG
>JANSTP010315248.1:0-16835 GCA_025330745.1 Cladonema radiatum | reverse complement strand
TTAGCTTGATCTCAATAGACAAACACACATAATTTGTCAAAGAGGCTTCCTTAGAATGTATTATCATTTTCAGAGCTGGATTACTTTCACTATGAAATTTCAAATAGAGAGCATTCAAATATTTTTGGGCTTTGCACTACTACAGGTTAAGGGTGGCCAGAACAAGTTTTTTAGGGAGAAGTTAAAACATAAAATATTCCCCTAAAATATCGAAGTACTACAGTATACTATACTCATAATTAAAGAGATAAGACAACAGAAACTTCAAAATTTTGCTGCAATGTTGTCAAGTCTACAAATCTATAAGTCTACAAATCAGGAATCCAAAAGAGAAGCAAAAGCAAGTATATTGAATTTTTATATTAAAGTATACAATCTGGAGAGAAAAACAAGTTGACTGGCTTAACATACTCTATGATGTAATTTAAAAACAACAGTGGTTCTTATTACACATGTGTCCCGACAAACACACCGACCTAAGGCATCTATAAAAAGTTTTTAGAGGTCTGGCATTGGTGCTGTAATTTGCTTGGTACATTGTTCAGAGAAAATTTGATAGAAAAATCAATAACATTGGAAGTGGTATAATTTTAGGGGCCATCAACAAATTCAATTTGTCACACATTTAACAGCATTTTGACTGTTTAGAGGGAGGGGGAAAGTTTAGGGTGCACTTGGCTAATAAAGGTAATGTACTGTACGCTTCCCATAAAGAAAGAAATATTATGGTTCACTTGCTCGAAAGGGATATATATTATAATAAAATGAATAAATCTGCAATAAAGGACTAATATTTTCTTGAATTGGCTACAAAACATTTTTTTAAAAAAAACCCCTATGAATCAATGACGTCATTGCAATCCAAAGTCCACATTAGTGTTGTAATTACTTTGCTATTATGACGAGATAGAAAGTTAATAAATAAAGAAACAGAATTAGTGTTTTGATCATTAAGTGAATTAAAAAAAAGCACACACAGCGGAGCAAAATTTCCGCTTCCTGCGCTGAAATCCAGGACTCTGTAAAAAATTTATTCTAAAATATTTTGCCAAACCTGTTTACTATGCAATTTACCAAAGATAATTAAAAAAAATGTTCAAGAAACAAATTTAAAACAACTGAAAATTTGGAAACATTTTTATTAAAGAATTTACAAATAAATTTACAAACAATTTATGGAAGCGTATTTACAATAATATTTATGAAATATGCAGTTCTCCCTCTAATTAGCTATTAAAAATTTATTACGCGTCATATTTACAAAAAATATTTATAAAAGGTATTTTTCATAAACACGTTGACATATGTGTTTGTAAATATGTTTTGGAAATATTTTACGTTTTATAAATTTTTTGTAAATAAGTTTCGTACTAATGTTTTTTGTAAATACGTTCGATAAATTTTTAATAAATATGTGTTGTAAATATTTTTGTAAATACTGTTGAAAATTTTCTTTGTAAATACGTTCCGCAAAAATTTTGGTATTTTCGTAAATATTTTTTGTAAATAAGCTTGAAAAATTTTTTGTAAATATATTTCGTTAATAATATTTTTTGTAAATACCATTTACAATTTTTGATAAATATGTTCCACACTTTTTTTGTAAATGGGTACAGTGCGTACGGGGTGACTGCGGACACTTTTTTCTTTCATTTTGAAAAAACTTGCGATCAACATTGGTTGATGCTGCGAAAACTCTAGCGAGTAACAAATGTATAGAAATAATTTGCTACATGCTAGTTTAGCCAGATAATGCCTTGTTTGCCAGATTTTAAGAGGCCTCAAAGTTGTCCGAAGTCACCCCATATAGGAGGGGTGACTTCGAACAAGTTATATAAAAAGAATTTATAATTAATTTATTGTGTTTTTAGATATTATGAATCTTATTGTGGATGGAAATATTCGTATTTTCCCATAAGCAGATACTTTATAAAAACATTGCAAAAGTTGGGGAATAATAACACATATTCTATGATTGACGAATCAGTTATCGTTGTCATCTTTGGTATTTAATATTGGCTTTGACCATTCATTCTAAAAAATCATAGTATGACTAGTGTTTCTTTGCGACTAGTCTAGTGACACGCAAAAAATTAAATTCATTATTTCCAAAAATTGATGAAGCTACCTTTTCGGGGAAAACTTTTTAGGGGGAAATTTTAGTCGAGGAAAAGTTTCGTCAGTTGTAGTTAAATTTAACTGTATGAAAACTTTTCGTCGCGAAAAATTTTCGTCAAACTCGAAAAATTTCGTCACTTTTCCTCGACGAAGTTTTCCCCGATAAGGTATACAAGACAAATTATGAGGCCATTGGAGTTAACCCATAGATATTGAAAATCAAAGTTACTACTGATTCTGATTAATTGGAACAAGGAAATACTCTGGAAACCAATTTTCAAATTTATAGTATACCATTGGATTCATATCCTTTCAAAATTTAGATTCTACACGCCATTATTATCTCAGTAATATGCAGAAAACTCTGCTCATTGCATCAGCATAATTTCTATCTCCAACATTCTCACAAAACACCAACTATTGGTATTGCTATTGGCATTAGCTCGTTAAATTTTCAATAGAGATTGACTGTTATTCTCTTTTATCAGTAATCTATCTCAAAAAGTTGACTTACAAACGTTTTTGTGATTTCCATTACAATCGTTTTTTTCATCATTTCAAAATGATTTAGGTGCTTTTGTCCGAAGTTGCCCCAGGTGACCGAATTAACCCCGTTTGACGGTATGTGTTGTAAATATTTTTTGTAAATACACTTAATAAATTTGTGGTAAATACGGTATGTGAATATTTAGCAAACACAATTAATAAATTTTTGCTAAATACGTTTCGTAGATATTTTTGGTAAATATGAGGCTTGATAAATTTTTGGTAAAAACTTAAGAAACATATTTAAGAAAAATATTTATAAAAACTATGTATAAAAAATATTTATGAAAGATATCTAGAAAAAACGTTTACGGAACATTTTTACAAAAATTATTTACAAAACATATTCTTTATAAAGAATTTATCGAAGGTATTCAAAAAATATTACGAAAGATATTAACCAAAAGATCTGGAAAACATTATTTGCTAAGTGTATTTATAAAATATATTTAGGATGAAAATTTAGAACGTTTATCTATTTATTAAGTCGTGATGTAACTATAGTCCCATGTGTTCTTACGGTCATTTGTTGAAGGAAAGATATTTTTCTCGCTACACAACCGAGGCATGGGGTGGAATTCGATAGATATATGTCACAACGATACAAACACCATATGTCCTTGTAAATCACTTAGAAGACGATTGCGCTTGATTGATCGACCTGGATATTTCTGTGACGGTGTTGCTTGATTGATCGTACGATACTTTGACAGATAAACCAATTAACTGCTTGATGAAAGAATTTGTTTCATCCGGGTTAACTGTCGTTAACTTTCTGCGCTTGGGTTGAGGGCATTTTACGGCGACCTTTGATTTATCGGGTAACGCAATTGTTAACGACACTAAATCGTAGCAATTCTGGTCGGTAAGCTCACTTGCGGTAAGGCACTCCTCGCAAAATATAACATTTTCATCAGGTTCAACAGGCGCATTACACGTTGCACAAAAAAAATATTTGTTTCATCGGCTGGATATTCATACGCATGATTTTTCCGACGACAGCTTTGGATGTAGCGGGCATTGTATTAGAAATTTTTAATTGCGCTTCGGCAATCTGGGTTGAGTCGGTAGATTTTAAAATTTTAAAACAATTGAATGGCATGACGTTTAGGTAAGTAATATGCTAACATTTGTTGATTGATAGTTGGCCAACTACTGTTAATTGGCGCTTGGTATTCGACTGATCAACGACGTTTGCTGTTTGGAATGCAAGGGCACTTGCACTTTCTTCGACACGGCCAACTGATATGACTTTCACCGCTACGTGGACTCAATCGTATTGACTGGATTGATTCTTTATTTCTTGCAGGTTCGTGTATTTTTTCGGTACGGGCTTGAACTGGTATTTCAATTCGCATTTACATACATTCGAATTGTGGGTGTAAATGAAATCGCCAGAAGATTTCTCGATCTTAGTGATAGCACAACCGTTTAGATTTGCCTTGAGTGATTTGAAGAATTCGAACTTGTCGCAGTCGAAAGCAATTATTCGATACTCCAATTCTTCACCATTTAAGATAATATTGAAGTAGGGTGTTCCTTTTTTTGACACCAGCAGTTCTTTCGATACGAACACTACGTATCCAGATACGTCAACAAGTTCTAATAATAATAAGCAAATTAAAAACAAGTTAGATATAGTAAATTTTTTTACCAAGAAATCTATTCCAACGGGTAAAATGCGGGGAAATTTAAGACCTATTATCAAGGAGGTTTAAATAAAAGGAGTAACAACTCGCAGGTTTCCTTTTGTTTTTGTTAATTGCTTCTTTTGTTTCAAAAAAGCAATTAAAACAATGCGTGTTAACAAATATCACTAAAAATTGTATCAACGACAATTTTTGTAGAAATACCGACAACTTTAACTTTGAAATTAACTTTAACTAAAAACACTACTGCCAACAAACGTTTTTTGTTGCCTTTTTTAGGGAAGAAAGGATCGGTAATTTTTGTTTTCGTAAAATAAATCGCTTTAGATGTCTTAAAAATGGCACAAACCCTCTGATAAATAAATTCAAAAAACTTCTCTCAGACAAGCGCATAGGAATTCCCTGAAAAATATAGTGTGCGGATAGGCATTTTCTATCAAAGGAAAGTCACTAAATTCCCAGGAACAAAGGATTTCCTAAAATATAGGTAGAATTATTTTGTACAATTGTCGTTATTTCTTTACCATATACGGGATTTGTCGTAGAACGGTTTTATTGATGCGAAACAATTAAATTTTTTGGCAGTTAAAAAATTGCTTATATTGAAGAAGTTGTTAAAAAATAATTAGTATTTTGTTAATTGCTTGAATTAACAAAAGCATATTTATTACAAGCATGTTCTTAGTGAGTTGTTACTCCTCTTATTTAAACATCCTTGCTATTATAAAACACAAGAGACAACCTAATTTAATTATGAAGCTGATCTTTATGATTGCTACTATGATTGCAAAAGACGTAAGCCGCTGTGGTAAAGTACAAGATTTCGACATGTAAAATTATTAACTGTAATGCACGAAAAAAGACTTTAAGACTGAGGATTCTTCAATTCAAAAGGATTATTCGTTTTTTGTTGAAAGAAAGAAAATCAACTGAAGATATGACAAATATTGAACAATTACCATTTGAATTGCTGGATTTCTTTGGTGATTTGTACGGTCTGTACCTTGTATTTGGAACACTTGACATCTTTCTTGTTCGAATCACTTTCACTTCGTCACTGCTACAGTTTGGCTGAAATAAATTTATTATTAATTTAATAAGACAGATGACAACAATTGAACAAAGAGTATAAAAAAGAAAAAAAAAAGATTATTAACCAATCAATATTGTAAACTGCATGGAACCCAGACCTCTTTATTGTTCAAAACTTTACACGTTTTCTTGGCTAAAGTAATAGGTTTTGTTTCTTTAACAATATAAAAAGACTTACAATAAAACCAGACATAGGAGGTATTTCTTTACGTTGATTCTATTTGTAGTAAAATAGGTCACCTGTATCATCTTGTTTTTATTCGAGTCTAGAGACGGTCTTAAATATGGAGACACACCTGTCTTTATTGAGAGGAATTTGTTTATATTCCAAAAATAAGAAAAAACTAGACATGACGAAAATAACCTTTTGATGATTTCAAAGTTTATTTAACCTTGTCTAAGGCCCCCGTTCCCTCCACATTACAATGGCTTCGCTGGTGGTATATCTATTTTTTTGACTTTGTCTAAAACTTTATTAAAAACATTTCGATGAAAATATTTTTCGCAAATTTCTGAAAGGTGGCTAAGACAGTCGACTTTCAGATACTGGTCAGTTGTGTAATTCGGACATTTCCCCAAAATTAAATATCTCAGCATGATTTTATATTCCAACTGGGATATATGAAGCTTCCGTCTAAAATGTGTGATTGCCGTGAAACCGGAAGAGAAGCTTTTCTGTACCAATTTTATTTAAATTTATTTCTCGATAGAAAAGTAATTGGGTTAAACCCACCGTGATGAACACATAAATTGGTGCTGGTTTCAAGAATGCCTATTTTATATATATATATATAAAAAATTTGAACGAATTATTTTGCTGTCAAAAAACGAAAGATGTTTTGTTGCAGGGGATGTAGAAATTAAAATGATATTTGTTAAGACTAAAAAAAAGCAAACAATTTTCAGTGTCGGCGTCATTCCGATAATAATCTGTTATTTTTATTGGAGGAAAATTTTTTCCGCTCCCATTTCGCTTTCGCTATATGACGCGCCAAAAAGACAAAAATTCTATTTCCCGGTTTTCTCGGCTTTATGGCTACAAGAAACCGACTTGGAACTAGTTTAAATTTTGACCTATTCTTAAAAATTTTAATTTTGCCGATCGACAACTGATACCAGACAAACCTCTATCCTAGAGTAAAAGGAGAGTCATTCTAGCAAATTTATGGCTTTAAATGTTTTTCGACCTTTCTAGACCTAGACTAGTAACTAGTCGCTTTTTATTTTTTCGAAGTGAGAAACATTTCAGCCAAGTGGGATTTCAAATTTCATTCTGCCAACTTAACGAGTTGCGATTCGCCGAGATATCCGATTTTCCTGTTTTTGCCGAAATAACGAATATTGCGTTGGAGAATGGACTAGATCTAATTATCTACACCTTGAACAAAAATCTCGGCCTCTGGCTAGTTCTACATGCAAATTCACTGAAATAAATTTGCGAATTTTTTCGGGTCTTTAGAAAGAGTAAAAATTAAATGTTTGGCCGTTAAAAGTAATTATTTTTTAGAAAGAATCATAAACAATTAAAAATCGTTCTCATTAACTTCTGCAAAACACAATTTCTATTTATCATGTTAAGTACCAGCTAAAGATGGAAAAACGATACTTCTTTGTATGATAGACCAACATAAAACAAATAGAAAGAAATTAAAAAAATTAGACCCAAGGATGCCCGAATATGATGACGTCATCATTCATTTGTTTTCAGGCTCCGCGGCAGTGAAAACGGGTTCAGAATGGGAAAAATCAGGTTTTTTAAGCCCCACGAAAAACTAATTTCATCTGCTTTTACACTAAAATTACGAAGCATTGTTGGGCTGAAGATATTCAACAGCTGCTTTTTTGTAACAATATTTGGTGTAAACTGATTTTACCGTCTCCACCTGAATAAATGCCCTTCTTTTGGGCCGATGATCCATCAATTTATTGCCCATGAAATTCAGTTTAAACTCACCAAAAGTGATGCTTGGGTAAGTAACGGAAAGTAATTAAACAAAAGTTTCAGAGGAGTAGGCGTAAATTTAATCTCCCCAGCGTCAAATAGGGTTAAAAAAATTGGCGTCATCGTTGTCATGTTGACGTCATGTTAAATCCATGCCGTCATCGTTTGTGCAATGCATCAATCATATGCTAAAAGTTGCTTGTGAATGCTCATACCTGATATGTTTTTTTGGAAATTCAGTGGACAAGGGGGTGCCCTGTTAATTTCACGCAAAAAAAAAGGCGGTCGGATAGGGTTAAATTAACTATCAAAATATCCTGCACGTAAGCCATTCGAAAAATAAAATCTCGATGAGCCTCTATATACTTTCACAGACGATTTCTAACGAGTTGATCAAGATTTCCAATTTTTGAGCAAAACACAGGTAGTAAAAAATGTTTTTGCAATCAGCTTTTTGGGAATGGAAGATCACATGGAAATAAAGCAAGTGAGCAAAAAACCATCGGAGACACTACTGGCTACTAATCCCATAATAAATGTCCATTCGAACCGCATGGACAGGTAATAAAGACGAATATTGACAAAACAATTTGGACTACTGGAAATATCTCTAAAAATTAGAAAATTCGAAGGTGGGAAAAGAAACACGCAATGATCTTTGCGATCAATAAATATATTCAATAAGTTCATAAAGACTTCTTTCCATCTGCTACACGAGTATAAGCGGATATTGTCAATTTGTTACGAAAAGCTCTGTCTGTGACGCTGTACTTGAGTAAAGGAAACACGGCAAACAAATTTGAAACAACCCTTTGGCAAACAATTATCAGCAATAACTATGTACTGTAACGTAGTAGATTCCGTATTCTATATAGAAATATGTTTGTCTTGTCTAGATGTTGCACAGTAAATACGTCTATGTTCGTCTGCGGCATGCTTATCTGGGTAATGAATATCTGCTGTCTCTACTATCGTTAGGCAAAACACATTTTTGAGCGTGATTCGTCTAAAGAAATATATGCATTATTATATAATAAGCGCACATGAAGTGAGATCCTCACTTTATGATCATCAGAGGTTAAAATGGCAATATGAAATTACAAAATAAAGGGCTAACGTAGTGTAAGGGCTAATTAGTGTCGTTACTTATCTTATGAAGAACCTGGAAAACGTTTCTTGAAGGTTAAAAAAAATTTGACAGAGAATGATCGTCTTTATAATTGGGATGTCAAAAGTAATTTAAAAAGTGTAGCTAAAATTGTCTTTTTCACAAATTTTTGGCTAGCTTTCCAGTAATAATCAATTTTCACTTATAATTCAACAAAAACTTGGTGGTCTAGCTTTGTCAGGCGAACTATATTTAAAGTTCTTCTTCCTTAAAGGAATGAGTATAATCTAACCTGAGCTTACATGTCTGTCATTATATTCTGCGTAAGAATAGACTCAAATGTTAAATCTTAACAGTAATTTCAAATAAGTTTGCTTATCAAATTGAAAAGACGAGAATCTGTTTTGTTTTTTATTTTTGCAATTTATTTATTTTATGAGAAATTAATAATATAAACCGTATCTACGAATTACCGTGCTGATAACTGTTGAAGAATGTCGTCAAATTGCCAATAAGTTGATATTAGGTGGATATTATATGTTCTGTGATAACATGATAGCTTTGGGTATTCAACACTAAAAATAATAAAGTAAGAAATTTTCAGATAAGATAACATCAAATATTTACTATACTCAAAGATAAAAAGGATAGAACACATGTGGAGTGTAAACCTTTCCCTCTGAGGTGAGTAAAAGCTGTTTCACAAACTCGCACAAATACCTAAAAATGTTGCTAAGGGCTTCTTACAGCCGCTGTAAATAAATAGTTTTGATTGATAAAAAACATTCATGCTATTCCTACCGGGGGGGGGGGATTCCGCCACAAAGCCTTTTTTTTCGTTTGTAACGGAAAAACTAGTAACGGAGACATGATGAAACTTTATGACTTTGAACAAAATTTAGTTGCGAGCATTTTAGTGCAAAAATTTTTTGGTGACTAGTTACTATGGCAACCGCCCTTTTGTGCCTCGGAATGCCCAATTTTTGGCGCATTTTCGGAAAAAATCGGATTTCCGGGATTATTTTCCGGAAACCCGGAACATATGTCAAAGCCCTTCTAATTTGAAGATGTTTGGTGAAAACCACATCAAAAAAGCTTTTGTGGTTTTATAAAACCAGTCCATCAAAGTTTGGCCACATTTTGGCCAATTTTTCCCTATTTTTCGACATGTCCGTCGATAAAATGATGACGTCATCATTTCCCGATGACGTTACAACACCAAATATGGTCCCCCGGGAAGAATAGGGTTCATCTACTTGCATTTACGGAGAACTTCTCACAGCTCATGACAAATTTTTTTCCTGAAATGAAGTGCTAGAACATAGAAATTTATTTACCATCATGCGTTTGTAATACAAAGTTATTAAATTCAATATTAAAACATGTTTTAGACCTGGTTTTGAATACTGGTAACTTATAAAATTTTCAATCATTTTTTAAAGTCTTTCTTTCTTTGCGCTTGATATGTTAAAGCATGTTTAACGAAGAGCTTTTTCTCGAACCATCCTCAAGAATAAAACGGCTGCAAAACAGCCAACGTAAATATACTATTACAGCAATCAAATTTGTATACAATGAAGATATCAATTAGTTAAGTTTGACTTACTTTTTTTCTAATTACAACACAACTGTACTATCAAAAAAACAATATATGAAAACTTTTTCTCGATTTGTTAAAAAAAAAAAAATTTACAGAAGATGCACAGGCAAATAATCATGTACAGGTGAAATAACTATACACTGAATATTATTTTTACTGAAACAAAATATATGAAATACTGAATATTTTATTATTTGGTTTAAATTGAATTAATACTGAAAAAACTGTCAGAGAAGTGTAAGAAGGTGAATGGTTTCTCAATATACTATGAGCTAGTACTGTAGTTAATCAGCAAAAAAAATTGAGAAGAAAAGAGGTCAGAGTTGAGACCTTTTGCGAAATATCTTTTTCATATCTTGTTATATGTTTGCACTAG
Organism: Cladonema radiatum; assembly: GCA_025330745.1. Lineage (NCBI taxonomy): Eukaryota > Metazoa > Cnidaria > Hydrozoa > Anthoathecata > Cladonematidae > Cladonema > Cladonema radiatum. The sequence goes on along the minus strand of JANSTP010315248.1, from coordinate 6,404 downwards.
CTGAACACAATTCATAACATATTAATATAAAAAGATTATATAAAAAAGCATTGAAGTTGAATGAAACAAAACCAAGACATGAAATTATATAATCCGAATAGTATAACAACTAAACGTTTATTTCAGAGATTATTTGCATTATTGGATAATCTCTTGTTGCATCCATTTGCATGCATAATATACTGATCTTACTCAGGGCGGGAGGAGAAAAGATAAATTAAAAAAGAGCCTTAGTTCTGAGGCGAATGATACGTGGCTAATAAATTTTCGTTTTGGACAATTCAATTGAATTTGGTGAAGTTTCAATGCTAATACGGGTCACAATTGATAGTGAGTAGTAGCTGATTCGAAAATAAGAATTTTGTTTTGATGTGACTTGAAAAAATGCTGACATTATCACTTTCCAACGCTCCAGAGCTACACCTTTTTAATGTTTCAAAAATGGAAATGTCATACTACATTCTTAATGTAGGTTTACCTCGCATTTCCTACCACTATTCTGAAGTGCAGAAAAAAGCACCCCCACCCCCTGCCCTGAATTAAAGTGATTATATCTATTTTCATAACTGAAATGTTTAAAATTGGTATATAGTTATCTAAAGTTTCTAGCTAACATCGAAATAGTATTGGAAGTAAAAAAGGGTAGAAGGTGACTTTGGAAATTAGATAAGTATTTGGACAGAATTGCGTTGAAATATTTAAATTAATTGATTGCTTTGCTACTTCGGTGCTTTGGTACTTCATCATGTCATACTTTAGTATTTACCTTATAATTTGCATAGCTTTATCTACAGAGACTAAAATCAATTGACGAAAATTGAAACTTTACAGCGTCATGATCTGAGTAAAAATTACATTTAGTAATGCATTGGTGTTTATAGTTTTCAAAAAGTGTCTTTCTTACATAAACATGGTCCTATAACGCTCCTTGTAAATACGTTGGTTCATTAATAATAAGTTGGAAATTGTGCAAAACTTCCTTTAATATACTTCCTTGCTCAGTCAAAGCATTTATATTGAAATTGCCCATAATGATATGTATTGGATAATCACAGTTACCAAAGTATTGTATTATTTGCATGAATGTGTTCATAGGTGTATTATTCTTTCTGTAAATTAAGAGAATATTGATAGTACGGTCATGAAAATCTGGTTTCCTAACTTTGATAACAGAAAAAGACCTGTTAATCTGATGGTCAATTAGCTGAACAGCTGGAGAATATAAGGTTGCCAAACTGCATTCTCTTTGATCTACTGTATTGAAAATAATATTAAAAACACCCTTTTTTTGAATAATATCACTAACATCATGATGTGGCAAAAGCCAAGTTTCTGTAAGACAAATTACATCAGCATCAACGAGATTTGTATCCGACATTATATCTTCAATATGCTTACCCAATGACCTCACGTTAGACAAAACAAAAGTGAAGGTGTTCAGAGATGTTTGTAAAGAAGGTATCGGTAGAAGTTTGCATCCGTTATTTAATCTCTCATATTCTTCTCTTGCAGATCTGTTAGCTTTTATTGATTTCAAGTTAAAAGTCCCAGTTAAGAATAAGCCTTCGTATGAAGTTGCACGAGAATGGGCAACATACATTTGACCTTGATGGAAAGATTTCTGCTTCTCCAAATCATAACTAATGACAACCTTTGGTAAACTCAAACCTTGAACTTTATGCACTGTGCAAGCAAATGCCAATGCAGGTGGAAATTGTGTTCTTTTAATGCATGGTGATGTTGGACGGTCCTTACATATTTTGATGCTAGCTTCAACACGTTGAATTGATACACATCTATTGGCAAGAGCAAAAATATCATTTCCCATGGCAGTCTTGCCAGCATCGTCACAGTCAAACTTAACATATATTATTTTGATTATTCCATCACACATAATTTTCAAATGGCAGATCGTTCCCATTAAGCCATTGATCAACTTGTCTTGTAAATCAATATTTACCGTGAGCATAACTCTTGCGCCAACTTTAATTTTTAGCTCTTTGGCTAAACCACCTGTTTCTTGTTGGTTTCTATTTTGAGCATCACAAATTTTAGACGGTGGTATCCCAATGTCCCGAGGTATTACATCATTTGCACAAAGCAAGTAGAATTCACTATCTATACTTTCCAAAACCATTTCGTTATATCGTTTTGCAGGTGCATTCTCAGCATAAATGTGTAATATATCTGAAAGGTTATGCGACTCTTCATCAGAGATGAAACGTTGAGACAAGAGCTGGATATCATTTTCAGAAACTTCAGCAGTTCGTACTCTATTCAGAAGTTCGATGAATTGTCTGTCAGATTGTCTCATTATCTGGATAAGTTCATGGAGTTTGAATAGAGTCCAAAGTTCATTCATCAAAATATGTTCCATTCGTTTTAAACAGTTGTCTTCAAATTGGTAATAAACAGGTTTTCCTTTCACTGGAGGTAACCGTAAGAGATCTCCACAAACAAAAACAGAAATGCCCCAAAAAGGGGTATAATTACGATATCCAAATATTTCTGAGAGCCTTTTGCTGACATAAAAAAGCAAATAGTCTGATACCATTGATATCTCATCGATAATTAGAAGTTTAATTTCTGACAATTTATTCCTCAACTCTGATCTATGCTTGTCAGAAAGACCTGAGTATCCACTAGTATTCGGCATGATTCCTAGTCCAGAATGAATAGTTGTACCTTCAATATTGATTGCAGCAACTCCTGTTGGAGCCATTAGCAACACTCGAGGTTTCAAGGGATCTGAAGTTCGGAGTAAAAAAGTTTTTGAGACTGCATGATATATTGTCTTTATCAAATGACTTTTTCCACAACCCCCAGATCCTGACAAGAAAACATACAAAGGATCGATGTCCATATCCAAATCCGAGAAACTGTGTTTCACCATTTTTCTTGCCCATGAAAGAACAATGTCGAATAAATTTCTCTGTTCAATATTTAGAGATCTAATTTTTGCACAAATTTCATCATCTGTTAAAATCATTGGGTTTGAAATCGATGTTGCAGAGGTTTGTGCACCACTAGATTGAGCATTACTCATGTCATCACTTTGTTCCTGCTCATCTGAAAAACTTGCATTGGTTTCATCATTTTCCACCTGACTTTCCACATCATATGATGGTTCGACATTTTCTGAGTAATTTAACAATGCCTCATCTACTAATTTTCCAAAAGGTTCAAATAGTTGTTTCTTCATGTTCACAATGTTGATCACATCTGGTTGATTCAGTTTTGCACAATATGTTGGTGGATCACCTGAAAGCAAATCACTTTCTTTTCTGAATGGATAAAACAGCTTCAACTCATGTGCATATCTTTCTGGATTCTTTTCTTTATTTTTTGGTTTGCCATAACGAATAATCTTTTTTACTTTACGAAGTCGCATTTTTTCAGTAGAGCCAATGAGTTGAATCTTTTGAGGAAGATGTGAACTACTTTCATGTTGTGATTCTAGCAGCTCATCAGGGAGCTCATCTGGTTGGTAATCATCTGCATCAGACTTTTGGAATATCAAGTCATAGTTAGCAAGAAATTCTACAAAACACAGATTATCTACAAAAGCATATTTGGTTCCCCTTGGTCTATCAATATACCTTTCTAGGTCACCTCTTTTAAAGATGTTTTGACTGTCAGGAGGTAATTCTTTGATTTCATCTTTTTTCTTCAGCATTTTGTGGCGCTCATTTGGCATATTACTGTTGGCAAAAATTACTGCAGGAAAAACTCTTCTTAGGTGAAGTTCAGGTAAACAGTGATAAACAGCTTCTTGTATTGAACATTCTCTATTTTTAGCATAAGCCAATGCAACTGTTTACATCTGGGTCTTAATAGTGTCATTACTTTCAAAGGATTCTTTTACAGCATGTAGCATTGCCATCGTTGTCTGGTCTTCACTTTTCGCAAAATATGAACACATGTACATAACAGCTTTATACTGATTGAAAATTGGTTGTATGTCAATATTAGCTTGCCATGCTAGAAGACCTTCCACAAAATAATTATTGACAAAACAAGAATTGGGTGGTCGACGAAAATGAATTTCAACATCTTTGTCAATTTCAAGTTCTGAAAGAATTTCATCAATTGATTTTGGAGGTTCGAAGTTGTTTGAATTAGGATCAAAAAAGTTTTTCTTTGCTGGATTGAGATTTTCATTGATATAACCTTTGACCTTTTGCAGAATATTTTTTCTCCACTCAAGAATTTCGTTACAAGAAAATTCATCTAGTTCATCTGAAAGTGGTACAGCAATGATGGTATGTTCAGTGACACATCTGCCAAAATGAAAACGACAGGCACCTTTTCCATATTTCCAACATGTTTTTGAATGACGATGAAGCTGAAATGTTTTGACATGATCAAATAACTCAGGATCAGTAAAAGGATCTGGTAAATGAGTTGAGACAAGGTTATCCAAATAATTAATATAAAAATCCTTTGAATCAAGTGAGAAGACTGGGAAATCTTTGATCCACAGAAATCCATGAATATGTGGGCTACCTCTTTGCTGAAATTCTACTCGGTAGGCATAATATTCAACTTTACCAAGCGAGGCATTTAAAAGAATGTTTTTGAAAAAAAGCTGACTGCGATATTGAAAATGTCTTGATAATAAAACAGGATTTGCATTCAACCATGATGTTCTTTCTTGATATGACATGTTTGCAATTTGTTCTTTTGTCAAAGGGTTATCATTTAGCTTTGAAATATGATACACTAGTTCATCCCATTTCAAGTCAGCACATGAAAGTGTAAAAAAGTATGATGGCAGACCAAGCTGTTTTACCATGGCTAGTACTTCCATTAGGAATTGTTTCCAATAAGCAGGAGAACCTCGAACTGATTTCATAAATTTGAAAGCTTTGTCTTTGGACAAACATGCAGATATAGTTTCATCATAACTATTTTGCAAATGTCCAGCAGTTAGAGATCTGTTACTAGTGATCTGCATTGCAATGGAAATAGCACTTAGAAGATGCACATTGTTCCAATACTGACCAAGTAAAGAAGATATAATTTGGATCTGAAGCAAAACTTTGAGTATGGTTTAGAAGATGTTGATTAAAATACTTTGAAGGAGATAACTGAATACTTCTTTCTACTTTATAACCAAACTTTCCAGTTGGAAAAAGGTGTGGGAAAGCCTACTCTTCACAAAACTCATCAGTTAAAATTGAGATTGGTAACTGACCTTCACCAGGTGCCATTGTAACATTTTCTTCTTCAACAAAATGAGGAATCGTCGGTACCAGAACACTGGCAGTTGAGGGTGCTTGAAATTGTGCATTCATATTTTCACTTTCTTCATCATCTGTGTTATTTTGTTCAGTGTCAGATACATCATCTGTAGAAACATCATCGTCTTCCATATCAGCACTGGTATCAGTCAAATTTAAAGCAATGTCCTGAAGGTTTTGAGGTGCAATAACCACATTTCGGTAAAGAATGTTTTTTTCTTTGAGATAATTTAGCAAATGGAAAACAACAGTTGGTCGTATTGGTCCACATTTGTAATGCCCTTTTAATTTCATCTGACGCTTTAGTGTCACAAGAAGCAAACCATTAGAATCAGCTTGGCGTGGTAGAATTTGAGCTACAGCTTCAGACTGAATTGGAATGTTACATGAAGTTCCTTTGATCTTTGGAAAATTACCTTTACCATGAATTACAATGACTTTTTGAAAGAGGATTCTTTTAGCAACAAGAACTTTTTCCAGATCACGTAAATCAGAAAATTCATTTGGAAGCATTTCAACAGCCAATTTGTTTGCAACAGCTTGACATGGAAGTTGTCCTTTCTTTAAGTGTTGGTGACAAGTCTTGCAAATATACATATATCAATCACATGAAATCACATTTGTAATGCTAACATCTTCTAGTGCTTGATATTTTTCTGGTTGGTATGATATTACTGATTTTCGATATAGGGTTCGATTGCAGACAACACAGATGTAATATGGTCCTTCCCATAAACCATCATGAAACTTTTTAATTCGGGATACTGAACAATTGATACTTCTATTACCTGCATTACGATCACGGTTTTGCTGCTGCACTTGTGGGTTTGTGTAATATCTCTGGGAGGCTTTATCTTTAACCTATGTGGGATTTTCTGCATACAATTTTTTTGCATTGTTTTTGTATTTCAACGGATCATCTTGATAGGCTTGTTTTGCATAATCTTTGTAGTAGCTGGGATCAGATGCATATGCTTGTTTCATATGATCTTTGTAGTAGCTGGGATTTGTTTCATATGATATCTTAGCACGCTTTCTAGCTGGTTCAGGATCTTTTTCATTTGCCTTTATGACTTCATCTATTTTTTGTTGAGGGTTTTTGGAATATTTAATTCTGGCAATTCTTTTGATTTCATCTTTATTTTGCTGATACCTTGCTTT
>JANSTP010315137.1:2629-16835 GCA_025330745.1 Cladonema radiatum | reverse complement strand
GTGTATAGAAAAATTGCCCTAATCTTAAATTTTATATATCTCCCCTTATAATAGTGCTACCACATTAAAAACTTTCATATAGATAGTAGATGTGTATTGCACCTCTTCTTCAATACATTTTCTGATAAATAAGCTTTGGTTCACTAGTCCCAGGCCCCTTTTGAAAATTATGCTGTCCTCGATTTAGAGCTTTTGAAAGTAACTTTTAAAATTTTTTTTTTTTTTTCTATTTCTTCAAAAGATTCCAAACTCAAAAAAAAGAACTAATTTTTTGAAAAAAAGTTTTGTTGAATAGATATTGAGCCTTGCCCTAAAATAAAAAAGGGCCTGGAACTAGTGAAAAAATAATTATTTTTGAAAAAAAACTTTGTAATTGAATTTTTCTTAATGTGTACAAATAGTGTATAAATTTTCATGCATGGAATTACATTATAACATGAGAGATTTAACATTCAAGATTGGGGAAATTTTTCTATACACTAGATGACATCACAAATTCTTCAATTATTGAGGGAAATTCCCTAAGTGAAATAATCTTAAATTAAAATTTATCGAGAACCAATAGTCAGATTGAGAGGAAATAAAAACTGGTGTTCATCATTTTTTCTCCTCTTTCATATGAACCCAACTTATATTTTCATCTCGGAATCCCTTTAAGTACTTTTTCATACCTATATCAATGTTAAAGGAGAAATATTCTGTAAAAGACTCTGTATGGCCGAAGTAAGTAAGGATGTTAAGTAAATTGTCCAAAAAACATAATTTTCAATTTATTTTGTCCCAATAAGTTCATTGCAGAACACCAAAACAGAAAAAATAGCTATTGCCAATGTGACATTAACATATTCCACATGGACTTTCTTTGGCTTTGAAAAAATGGGAGAGATCTCATGAACCACTCATAATATAGTGATGAAACTTTATGAAGCAAGAGACAAACTTATTCTGAACACGTAGGTAGCAACTTGAACCTATGACGCCATCAAAACATGAACTTGTCATCGCTTTTTTACCGATAAGTTGTCAAGAATCAGTGATTTAAAAGTCAAACTTTGAGTATTAATTAAAACTAAAGAGCTTCTTAATGCTTTTCGCACCATTTTGTCACTGAAACAAAGTACTTTCATATCATTTTGAATTGTAGCGCATTCGAATTAAAATATCCGATTTTGCCCAGAAATGGCCTGGAAAAGTGATGTGAAAGGCTCTTAGTTAGGCTTTTTTTGCAAAGGGCATAGACATCCAATTTTTTGTTATAAAAATATTGGCAGAAATTTTTGTGGAAAATTTAGAATTAAATGCTTTTTCATATTCCAGGTTATGCTAAAAAAACTACAAATGGGGTGGGATACCAACCCATCACCCCATTGGGTTGAATTGGGTTATGTTTTTAGACGCACATTTTGTAGCATACTAACAAAAAGTTTTGGGCAAAAAATATGGGTATTCCGGTAGTAAAATTACAAATGAAATTTCTAAGTAACAAACAGAATTTGACTTTTGATTTATTTATTATTGGCCAATAAAAACTGCGTTGTCTTTCACTACCGGACTACCAGAAAACCTCTTGCTGAATGGCATGGTAATATGACAAGCCTCTACATGAAATATATCTATATCTTCAAAACTTGGAGTTGGTGAAAAAAGTCACTAAAGAATGACCTGAAACAAACGCAAACCAGAGCTAACCAGAATAATCTGAAATTATTAGGAGCTACCCCATAATAACCTAGAATAACGAGTAAACAATTTTGATTGAACAGTCAACACATAGAATACAAATAGAAACACCATGCAAGTTGTGGTAAGAACAGGTGAAAGGAGACAAAGGATATACCAAGCTTTACCAACATTGGGCAAGACGTTGTCAATTTCTTCGATTTCTTGGCTCAAGGAACCCTAACCCTAACAAAGAACTAAAAATAGATTTTTTCAAAGTTGGGCCCATTGGTGGCATGATGTGGGCAAGGGATGACATGGCCACTGGGCGGAGGATCTTAAGGGGCGTCGTCCTGCTCAGATTAAAACTTGAAAACTGCATAAACATATCTGAAACTATCATGACAATAAGTATATAACACGACCATGGGTGCGCACATGCAAGTACATAAAACCATAATAATCTCCGTTAATAAAGTTAAAAAATCAGTATATTTTAGCCAATCTTAAGCCTTTAGAATCTCAAAAATCTTACCTGAATCAGTATATAGGTAGTTTGACTCCATGTTTCTAGTAAGAAATAAACCAAATACATAGCCTTTATTAAATTTTCAGCTCTCTGTGATTGACGTAACCTCTACCTAGGCGTTACTGCAGATTTCTCGGGTTGACATTGCTCAAAAATGAAGGCTTCTGCATTATGTGGAGTTAACTTAAAGCTAGACCAGGACTATCAGAACAGTAAAATGCTAAAGCTTCCTAAGGGATTCACTCCCAGACTCCCAAACTAGAGTTCTACCCTGGATCCATTGAGGGCCTAGTGCCCCTAAAACCCCCCTGCTGCATCTTAAAGGCCTCTGGCCTCAGAAAAAGCTTACGGCCTCTGTTTGTTCACCCCTCTTTTAACTCCGTGGCATGGGCCCTGCTACGACCGCAAAGGGCAAAATACCTTGTTTTGGCCCAAAGGTATAATGAAATCTTGTCTTGTCTTGCCTCGAGGTTGACCATCTGGGTAGTTGCAATTGGCATTATTGCTATAAAGCATCTCTTCTTGGTATTTACTCAAATCTTTTTTTAAAGGACTGGCATAGGGATGCCTCAATATTAAAAGAGGATACAAATTTACATAGATCCTATTAATTCGTTAACCACAGACTTTGAAAATAGATGAAAATAATAATAATGAACATGTTTCGCATCAAGAAATTATTTGATTAAGAGTGTCAAACAGCACCGGCAACTACTGCTTTCACATGTTTTTTTTTTTTTTTCAATTAATGTGAGCATCAGGCTGTTGAGTTAAAAGTTTGATGTATTTTGAGTTTTGTGGGGAATATTAATTATTGCGAGTTAGAAGAACATAAAAATTAGGCAATTTTAAGATATACAAGCTTTTTTTATGACAACACAAGAAAAATCATTAAAAACCTAGGAAAATATAGAGCTCCGCTATAAATATATCGCTATAAATCTTAAAGATATAAAAATTTCTAGTAGTGTCCCCTAATTAGAAAGAAAAAATTGTCAAAAGGCCATTTTGTGTAAAAAAAATTTGTCTGCTAATTGAAGTACCAGCTTATTGCTTTTCCGCTTTTAAGAAAGTATTTTATGAGAGTTTGACTAGGATTCGTCCAGTCCAGTGTAATGAAATTTGTTTGTTAATTGGAGGTCCTGTTTGTCCTCTTTTTAGATTGTTCAATAATTAAAGAAACTACTGTGGTATGAAATTATAGGGAAAATCTGTTTAAAACATTTTAAATTCAAATAAAATGGAAACGGTTTGTAGTTTGAAAAGTGTTTTTATATTTATCACGGTTTTTTCATAAATCATGCTGCTGAAAGTTAGTTTTTTGGGTGCATTTTTTGTAAAAAGGTGGCCAACTGGTGTTCAAAACTCTTTTGCTGTGGTCGATGTCCGGTATTTTTCTAAAACATTTTTCTCCGAAATATTTGTAATAAAATGGTAGAAAAGGTCACAGAAAATCAAAAGTTTACCTATAACAATAGCAAAGTTAATATGGAAAGAGCTTTTGATCTTCACCTGAAGTTAATCAAAAATACCACCCTGAGAGAAATATCCCGTAACATAGTCAGACTAATTTAAATGTAATTAAATGTAAATTTTATGTAGTGTGTGAAACTTATTATGAATTTCTAGAGCTTTGTCCAAAATTTTCAATCATGTTCAGATTTGTATGGTCATATCCTGAATATCTTAGAAGCAAATCTTTAAACTCAAGTAGTTTGAGAGCGTCTGATTGGGATGAAATAAAAAGAAATGTTCATAATTTTTTACGCTCTTTCATATGAGCTTAAGTTATATTTTCTTTTTGGAATTCCTTCAGAAAAGATTAAAAAGAAGTGACCTAAGCTTTACAGAAATTTACCGCAGCATTTACGATAGTAATTGCTGTATGCGATTGTTAATTTTGAGTAGTTTTTTTGAGAACAAACAGCCAAAGTTATGTTGCAGTAATGAAAACAAAGTACCTTTTCCTAGGATCTCAGAAAAATTGATAATGTTTATAAACCATGATTTCTCATTCAAATCCTAAAATTGTGGAACATGAATCCTGATTTTAACCTATTTGCATGAGAGAAGGGTGTGGCATACTCTTTAAGAAGGCTCTAGTTTCATTAGTAACTCATTTAAAATGATTACGTTAAACTTTCTAGCTTCTTAAAATTCCTGGCAAAATTTGTTTAAGTTTTCATTGTAGTAATAAGTATAATTTATCTTCACACATTGTCTCCATTGAGTAATAGATTCTATATAATCAGCCTAATACTTATTTAGATGTAATAACAAAAATAGAGAGGAGCAGAGATCAAGAATAATGATATTGCTTTTATGGGTTTTTTTGGAGACAGTTCCTCTTACAAACTTAGTATAATGAATGTTAATTTGTAAATCATCGTTTGACAGGTTCTAACAAATCCAGGTGCAATTAGTTGAAAAATTTGATTTTCATGAACTCAGAAATGTAAATAATTAGATAGTAATTCAGTAACAAAATTGTGATTTGGCTAATTTGATTATCATACAACCTTTTTGCTTATTATTAGGTTATTTAGATTTACTTTCAATTATCCAATATTAGTCCAAGATTAGTTCAATAATGTTATTAGTTCTTTGAAGCTATTCATCAATGACATTCAAGTTTTTTTTTTCATCCTGAAAACGTACTTTTAATAATTGTATCTGGGATAGCGGCTTGTCAAAGGTTATGGCCAACAATGAAAGATTAAAAGAAACTATAAGGGCTAAATCAAGTCTTTCATTAAAGAGCAATTTTAAAGAAACATTTTGAATATGATTTTTGACCCATTTATCTGACATGTTTTTGTAGCTATTATTTGCAAATCCATTTTAACAATTTCCCATTGCTCGAATATTTTTTTTTCTATATCCAAAATGTATTTTGCAAATTCTCCTCTAATTAAATTTGTTATCATTGCTACTTTTCAGGGTCTGGGTAGCAAGAAGGGATTACTCATACTTCAAGCTAAATACCTATTACTTACCCTATAATTTTGACTGTTCAATATTTTGTGATATGTTCAATATTGTTTCAGCTTGCATGGCTGATGACAAACTGAGTGGAAATCAAACAAGATTTCACATAAGATTTCATATAAGGAACAAACCATTATGGAAATTATCTCATTTCAAATTCAAACTGTGTTTATATCATGGACTTTTCTATTGACAGCAGGCAATACTGAGGAATGTTGCCTGCTATGAAGTTTATGTCAATGAAACATGTTAGAGGTTTTTCTAGAATTTCTGTACTGTTTTCTTGGTCAGATGGTCAGGTGTCAGACTGTTTTCTTGGTCAGGTGGTACTGATTGTCATTAACCATTTCAGAATGATTCAATTTTAGCATGTGTGGAAAAAGTGCCTCTTTGCTCCTAAAGACCTGAAAGTAACTATAGGTTTTCTGAATAGCAAACCCTTCAGCTTTGCCTGGTTTTTCTGCTCAAATTATCAGCCCCTAATTAACATCTGTTATTGTATTATTCTATTCTTCCTGGCAATTTTTTAAATGGATTTTGTTTGCTATTTTTTTCTCCACAGGACTTGTGTATCACAGATTCATAACAATGTTTTTCTCTTTTTTTAAAAGTGAGCTTCTTTCGGAGAGTTGACGATAAAATGGCGGAAGTTGCAGACAAATGTAAGTACAATTACCTATTGAAAAAGAGTAAAAAAAGTAATGCAAGTGTTGATAGCACTGAAAAATTCCAGAAAAAAATGAGTCCATTTGAATAAATTATTTAGTTCTCTGGCCCAAAATTGGAGGCAAAATAACCCCATTCTAGCACCAACTATTTTTGTAAGGAGATGGTTATAATCTAAAGCCATCAATATCGAAATTTCTCTTTGCAAAGTTCGTGCTTGTAGTGTTTGTATTATGATATTTCAAAAACCTTGACTTATAAATACATTCTTTTCTTTTCAAAGAGTTCTTGTTTCAGATAAATAAAATTGATTTTCAGATAGATAAATAAATAAAATTTGCTGAGTATTTTCAATGAATTTAGTAACTTGTCGTGATTTTACTTTATGACATGTTCAAGACATTCAGAGTAGTTTTGCCTCAGGGCTCAAATAGTCCTAAATGGCATATAAATAAATCTTCAGTTTTTGTGATATTCTTAAATTACTTAGTTTTTACTTCTCTTTTTTATTTTCTCTTTATGTATTTGATCTACTAATTATTTTTCAGTGAAGTATTTGAATTAATTCATTTTTCCATTTAAGATACGAAACTGGCAGAAGAGGATGCGAAGAAAGGTTAGTTAACTGGAGCCTAATTTTCGTAATTTGTATTCTTCAAATTGAGCTAATGCATAATTCAAAATTGTGCTTGTGCTTCAAGACTGAAATTGAAATAAATGTCAAAACAAATCATGTCACAAAATAGCTTTAGTTCTCATTATGTTTCTAAGGAGATATGTTCAAGACATGTTCAAGAACTTTTATAAACTTCTTGAAAAAATGATAAGTTTTTGAATTTTTTTAAAAGTACAGTGCTGTGTCAGCCCCTCTGATGATCCTTTTTACTAAAGTTGGGGTAGGTTTGAAGTTCATTGTCCATAGTACATTATTTCATCTTATAGTATATATACATGCAGGCTCTTGCCCCCTGCTAACATGAGATAAAATCCACTAACAGCTTGCTTCTTTTTTTAATTTAGCCGAAGAACGACAAAAAAGAAGATAAAGAAAGTAAGTAAAAGCTAAAATGTTATATTATTGATCTGCATATAAAAACTGTGTATGTGATTTGTATGTCAAAATCATGGCTTAAAATAACAGGCGGTCAGCGATCAATGACTGCCAAGAACTTGCAATTGATCACCTTAGATTTATTTTGTTTGGTCAAACTTTATTGATAAAATTTATTGACAAAAATTTTCACTAATTTTGGTGAGGAATTTCACCTTTGTAGAGTTTTGACCACCAAAGCTGAAATTCTTATTTTAAGCCCTGTAAAATTATTTGATACAGACCGACAATCATGATATAACTCCATTGATTAATGAAATATTATTATACAGTACTAGAAACATAGGTGGGCAAGGCATAATCTCTTCCCTACGATTACCTTTTGATGGTCTCCAGATATTTTCTGTTAATTGCTCTTGATAGAATGCTGCTCAAAGCTAGGAATAATGACAAAAAATCCATAGCTTAGATCTTTAGGGTATCAGTTCTGATGTTTATGAAAAGTCTTTTATAATGAGCTTTGTTTTACATGGAAATTGTTATTGATGTTTTCTAGAGACCATTAGGGTGCCCTCGAAGTTGCAGAAAGAAGAAGGGAGAGGGCACCAACAAGAATTAAACTGAATTGCTGTAAGTTGACGAATTTTCGAAATTTTAGTATGAGTTATGACAAATTTTAGAAGACAGAAATTTTTTCGTAATGTAAGGTAGATTTGAAAGGGCACTTATATTACCTTAAGGAAAGAAATTATTTGCGGAAGAAATCTTTGCGGATTTTGCCCAAATCTGCAAAACAAATTCTGCAAAAAAATTAAAAAGCCATTAATTTGCAAAAAATTACTCCGCAAATTTCTTCAGATTTTCTCATCCACAGAAAAAGACTTCAATTTTTCCTATGAAATATTGTTTTCATTACATTTCTTTTCTTGAAGATTCAAAATTATGACAGTTGAAATTATGACAGTAAAGATGGACGTTTAAAGTTATATTTCCTCTTTTACTTTATAATTGAAACAATTTGATTTTTGATATCCGCAAAAATAAATTCTGCCAATTTTGAAGAAACGTTCTTATCCACAAAAATTTATTGCGCAAATTAAGCCATTTTTTAACCTTCCATCCGCAAAAATAAATTACGCAAATATTTCTTCTGACAATAATTTCTTCCCTTAAGGTATGAGCTTTATTAATGTCAGCCACCATGGTTGGGTTGCGAAGAAAATTTTGGGTTTTAGATGCTCTAAAATGGCTAATTTAACGTTTTTGGAAAGCTTTCAAGCTTTCCTCGCCAAAAATATTCCCAGATGAAGTTTTCCCCCATAGGGCATATCATATCATATATTTTAACAAATCAATATAACCTACGAATATAGCCAATTTCTTAGGAATGTTTCTTTACACTGGCACCCTTAGATAATACTTTCATATTGACTCTTCTCAAATAAAATTGAGCGGAGCCAGTCTGGTGTTTTTAACAACATTAAGTTAATGTAGCATTATATGAAGCTTATCTCTATTTAATATATGCACTGACACCCTTAGAAAATGCAAGCATTTTCACGATATATACTGGGTTCTGTATCGCCATTAGGTCATTACAATGCATAATGTAACTCTCATCTAAATAAACTATAACTACAACTATAACCATGCTGTAAATTCCTAAATCATTACTGTTAGTGGAAAACTTTAATTAAGCTAAAACTAATCAGAGACAATTATTTTTGATAAGCACATTTTTCTAACAACTTGCAACTTTCTCTCTTTACGCACACAACCATTGTTTAGATATATAAAGAAAAAACGTGTGAGAAATTAATTCATTGAACTGATAGGGAAAGAAAAAAAGCTTGCATCAAAAAAATTTTAAAAAAAAAGGAAATTACCCACCACATGAGGTTGAATGAGAAACAAAGAGAAAAATTATTTTATCAGCTGAGGGGATTCCCTTTTGAGAATAAATACAACCAAGAGATTTCCTCAGATTGAATGCGAAAAAATTTGATAATATTTTATAAAATATGTAAACAAAATAGTAGAGATCTTTTATTTTATCATTAGAAGCTACCATCAAATTTTTTTTTTAAATTTCTTTTTCGTAATTTGAACCTAGTTTTGAGGGAATGTTCATAAACTTTGTGACAAATTTATCGATTGTTGACCATTTTCACAACTAGCAATTTTGCTTTGAAAAAAAAGCATTTTTCTTAGATTTAAACATGGACTATAATCTAAAGAAAGGACCGTTCTCAAGTTCAAAGCTTCATTTTGAAAAATAGCGTCAAAAGACAGTAAAGAAAAGGATCAAAAATGGATTTACGTCTGACAGAATTTTCCCTAGGAACCAGGAATCAGAATTGTTTGGAGAGAAAAAATAATCAAAAACAATAGTTTGCTATTCAGCAGTATGGTACTTATCATGTCTGGAAGAAAAAACATATATCTTGGCCAAACAACAAAAAATATTTCCATATAAATATATCAATAAAAAACCTTGATAAGCTACTAAAATCAGATGAAGCATCAGCAAGAATGTTAGAGGGGTCAAACTTCAAAAACATGGTAAAAATTGGCAAATTTGTTAAGTAAAACACTGATGAGATTTTTTGCTGCAATGCAAAGAGAAATGGAATAATTACGTCCTGGTGAAGTGCTTCTCTGGAAAGTGCTATATCTGTTCTAGTTTGTTTCCATTTTCCGAAATTCTGTTTCTCATTTCCATTACTGACAGTTGGCAAGGAATCTCATCAGATTTAGCAAAACTTTTCAAATGCATGGATAGCAGGTTATCTTTTGTATCGTTCAGAATTTCGACTGTTGTCTGAACTACTCTAGATATTGATCCATAGTTCTTCTTGTCGCTTTGAATTAGTAAATAGCTGTGTGTAGTTTTAGAAGAGCTGTTCAGTATCCAATCCACTCAGCATTTCTATTTTTTACTATTATATCATCAAGGGCTTCTACAATTTGCTGATGTCTTTCGCTGCATCCTTTGCAAGCTGTGTGATGTGATAACCATCTTGTTACTGCTGCTTTCACAAGATTTAACGCTTTCAGACTGTACGTTTGTTGCAATTCAGCAAAGATATGGTGATTTAGCAAGCTGTAATAGAAGGCTTTCCACAGCCCTAACAAGAGAGTGTCAATTTCTGATAGCCTTGGAAATTGTGTGACAAGATGCTTAAAGCAAAAAGCCAACCTGAAAAGAAAAGGAATCAATCAGTCAAACAGCTCTTTTCTTAAATATCTTAGAATTAAACCAATTAAATTAGAATCAATGAGACTTTTTATTAAATTTTCTGTAAATCCTACGTCACTTTAAATAATATATTTGGATAATAGCTTAAATGTGAAAACTAAGGCGATAACTAAGAACAACACTTGCCTGTGACAATGGCAATTCACATAGAGTAAAGTGTGCTATTTCTATAGCGCTGTTGGTCACCACCTTTTTCTCCACCCATCGAATTGGTTTCGTAGATACAAACAAATTGAGTTTTGGCAATATCCACAAGGCTATCATTGAGGATTTTCTTCATTTTCTCAATCAAAATCTCTGAGGAAAGTGGATGAGACAGACATCAAAGAACTAAAATGCAGCATGAAGCGTTTGGAACTTTATGTGCTTTTGGAACTTTTGTCCCATCTCTTTATGTGCGAGAGATGATGCTTGGTCAGCAAAAACAATGTCCGCAGCCGGTCTGATTATGTTCATCTATTTTGTTTTTCAAGCACTCATTTCTAGGAGTGAATCACAACTAGCGGGTGATTTGTAAGTTGTGTTTGTACCAGCTGATGCAAGGTATTGCGAAATCACCAGTTTTTCCATTACTTCAGACAAAGACGTTATCCTTTTTGGGTACAACTCTTTTTATGGCGAATCATTTCGAGCCAAGAAGTGAACAGTATTGATAAGTGTGTTGATATATAGTTATTTGTTTTTTCCTTTTCTTAAATTGTTGCCCTATCCACTTTACTCAGAGTGTTTTCCATGCGTGCATTAGCTCTGATCATCATGATCATTATTTTCCCTTAACAATACTGCGTTGTGTGACCCAGTGCCATGTGACTGTCCAGAAGGGCACGGTTGATTGCTATAGAATACCGCTCATATTTTACATAAGTATCCATATTTTTCTTAGTTATAGTACATCAGAGAATACTCAGCTGAATATTTCTGTTCATTGTAAGTCAATAATCCTTCATTATGACTTTATGGCTGTATTTTGTCCAGCATTCACTTGACCAGCTTTTACTTCTGAAGTTTGGTTGATAACTAAATCAATACAATCATAATCTTCGTTATGGTCACTAACCTTGCTATCTGAATCTTCTTCATTTATGTTACTGCTGACATTTTCGTCAGTTTCCATTTTCCATATATTTTCTTTGTTTTCAGTATTATCGGTTGAATTTACTTCACTGTTCTCACAGCTTTTCCTCCCTTCCAGGATTGCATTTCCACATACTTGTTCATCATTTGCTTTGAATTTCCAAATTTTAAATAAAATTTAAGTCATAGTAAATCCAACATAGTAGTGCTGTCTCAAATCATGAGCCTCTTGAAAGCTTTGAATCTACTTGACTTCCAAATACTTACTCTGTCAAAGCAACACGATTAAAGCTTGTCAGCGAAATACATCCTTTTGCAGCAGCAATGCGCTGTTTCTCCCCTATCTTTCTTCCTCTTTCTTCAGTGGCAATTTTCTATGTCTTTCGTAGATTATTTATTTTGTAGTCAAAGAATTTTGTGAGAAAAAATTTCTGATGAATAAATAGTTATATAAAACACGATTTCTTTGATTTAGTTATTTTCTTTTTTTAATCCAGATGAGGATTATGTATTAAAAGTAGAATTAATGGGGAAGATATTACATTGCGCTTGTAAATAGAAATGATCAAATAAGTGTGATCTTTTACTATCTATTATAAAAGTCTGTTATAAAAGAAATGAAGTTATTTCGTATGTATAAACAAGAAAAATTTTTTTTAGACATACATTAAATAAAGACACCAATGACTTTTAAAACGGAAAGCTATCACAAGGAAAGCTTATTTTGAATGTATTTTTTTTTTAGCATATTCAGAGACATTTTATAACTCTAGAAGGGCATTTTGAGAAAATCTAAGGGCATAGTTTGTGATAATGAAGGGCAGAGGATACCCCCCTCCAAACTAGCTATCTTTTTTCAACGATTTTGGTTGAGATAATTTTTAAGTAAAAATCAAGCCGCTCATTTTAACCATATTGTTTTTTGAAGATTGTTAGATTCATGGGAACGGGAGGGGTTTCAAGGACAAAAATTATTTGTATTTTTAAAAAATGACCTTTCAACTAAAAACGTTTAAAAATTGGGCGGATTTTCCAAGGGGAGATTTTTGTAATTTTCTAATACAAATATGTGTGTAATTAGTCGAATTCTTTGTGAATCACCACAAAACTGCACACGATTGTGTATTTTGATGAAATAAACAGACAGATGTAAATCAGTTTTGGCGTTTATTGGCCCCCTAATAAGGATGACATCATCAAAAGCCCCGAAAAATCGATTTTATGTTGTTGACTGCGTCAAAGTCGTAATAATGATAATATTATGTCATTTGTATGTCGATGGTCAGTTAATACAATATCCTAACAAAACAAGTAATAAAAGCAAATATCAAACTAAAATTGTCAGATATAGAGAAAATATTTGTGAGAATTCAAAAACAGGCTCTACCATAGTAAAATGATGATGCCATCAGAGGGGATTTGGTCCAAGTTAAATTTTTTTCTTTATGTCAATATTTTTCTTATTAAATTTTGTGCCTGCAGTCCAAATTTCATGCAAAGATATTAATTACATCAGAAGTTATTCAAAAAAATCACTTGGGGGGAGGGGTTGTTTTTACCCACCCTACCCCCTTGAAGAATAGGGTTACAGGGATGTGTCCAATATACAAATGCATTTTTGTTCCAAAAAGGGGCCTTGAAGATGTTTATTATGCATCTTTTTCCAAAAAAAGGCAAAAAAAGTCTTCATATCAAATTTAATCAGGAACTTATACCTAGGAAATGAAGTTTAAAGCAGGCCTGTTTTTTTAAGTTTGTGATATATTCTCATATTTTGTATTAATAGTAATGAAAGGGGATTTTCCTTTCAGAGACTTTTTAGACAAATTAGATGCCTGCACCATCATTGTGTAAACCAGCAATTTTAAAAGTGCATTTGGGAAATGTATAGATTTCAAGACTTTTTTTATCTTAATTATACTGGTTTTTCACAATATGCCGTAGTTTATTTATTCTAACGGTTCAAAAAAGAAATTGAAAGAAAGCACTGTTGAGAAAAAGTAAAGAATTTTTTAATTGGGATAACAGCATAAATGATGAGAACCCAGTTCATAATCTGCCCATTTTTACAAAGAAAAAAATTCAGAAATACAGTTCTTTAGAAAAGAAAATCTAAATGTTACTCTTGTTTCTGCAAATTTTTCCCCCTTTTTAAGATGGTAACTTGAAGTCATCAAAAGATAATGGCAGGTTGTTTTGCCAGAATATTGATGACTGAACAATAACAGAATATGTTGAGCCATCTTTATAGTTTTGTTATAATAAACTTTGTTAAAAATCGTGTCAAGCTTTTGTATAGCATGAAAATTTCTTTACCATATCAGTCTCTTTTAGAGGGTACGCCTTGAACATGAGTCAACCCTTCTGTAATGACAGATATTTATCCATAGAAATAATTTTTCTAGGGGTATACACACTTTCAAACACTGTACTCAAGCTATCAGTGAAATGTCTGAGCTTATGAAGACTATCATCTTGGTCAAAATCCATGACATTTAAAAAAAACTGAATCATTGACATTGTGCAGATATCAAAAATGTAGATATCAAAAATGATATTTGATCATTTTTCCATTTTGCAAATACGCAGGTTTTTTTATCAAGCCCATAAAAATTAATAGTGTGAAAAAAATCTGCATTTTATCTCTGGTTGTCAACCCAAAAGATACTTAGATACTATGCATTTTCTAGGCGTTTTTGGATTTTTTCTGAGTTGTATATAATGCTGGCATATTCATTTGCAAAGCTAACAGTGATATCATTAATAAATAATTTCAATGCAGACAAAACTTTCAGGATCATCAGATTAAATCTGCATGCCTGAAACTCGGGAAGATGGTTTTGGATCAAGTTTTATAATTATTAATCCCATTAATCAAGGAAGTATTGTTCAGAATTCGATTAAACAAGGGATTCGATCAAACAAGGAAGGAATTTTTCCAGATAAACTCAAAATAGGTAAAGTAAGTCCGATATTCAAG
>JANSTP010315026.1:0-16839 GCA_025330745.1 Cladonema radiatum | reverse complement strand
AAGGAGCTACGGAGTGCTCAAAAACCGGCTTCCGAATAATGAAAATATGCTTGATCTAGAAATATATATCTATGGTTTGTTTATATTTTACAATCATTACCTTTCTTTCGAAGCATCCAGCTCATGGTACGTATTTTCGCGTTTCCCCAAACGCACACTTTATCTCTATATAATGTCTTCTGTTTATTGCAATTGGCCCACCATGCACCCTCAGCGCAATTTCGAAAAGGAACATTTTTGTTGTCAAATAGTTCGGCAGAAATATCAGTATCTAAAAAAGTATAGGAAAGATAGACGTGAAAAACATGAAAATAAAGCAATAGCTTGCCTCCCAATGTAAGAGATCAAATTGTTTTCTAGCAAGATATTTCCAAAAATAGACTAACAATATCAGTAAAAATCATTTCACAAATGTTTTATGGTTCCTACGGTTCGCATATTTTCAGAAATTTCATAACCTATGCATAAACACGATGTTCGATGTTTTGTTCCAAAACAGAAATCGCGTAACTCTATATTTGAGCCCATATCCGGTCTAGTATTGATATAAGTCTATGCCCTCCCCCAGACCAATGTCCTTACAATTTTCTGAAACTGCTATATCCCTACCAAGTTTCTGGATTTTTCGACGTAGATTTTTAGACTTTAAGACATGGGAAGGTGTGAATCTTACAGCATCCCCCAATCCAACGTCCCATCTTGAATAGGGTTAACACTAACCGACTTTTGAATCAAATTACGCACAAAAATTGATGTTATTTTCGTTTTAGAAGTCAGTGCAGAAAAATAATAATTTTCTATTTAAGAGTTTTTCTCTAAAACACATTTGACTGTGGTGAAGAACGTTTTAGTGTAGAATAAGGCTGAAAATGGTTTGCTAGCTACTGGCTGAAGGGAAAAGAACTGTTAATGTTCTTAATGGTCAATCAAATCATATCTTGTTAGCAGATTTTGTGAGAAGTTGAGTCAATATTAAAGGTACTTAAGCACCCTCAGAAAAATAATTTGGTCAAATTTTGAAACTGCATAATTTTCAGCTCAATCGCTAGATAATCATGAGTTTTTTCATGAGTGAAAATTTAAAAAAAATTCTATATGTAGTTCTTGAGTTACAAGCCCCTATATTTTTGGCTTCACTGCTACAATTTTGTTAAAATCAGGTGTTTAGTTTTCTCTTCATCTTATCTTAGTTTTTGGATGGTTTCTGCATAATAAAAACATCTGTCAAACCTATAAACATTTTTAGCGATATTATACCCAATCTCATTCTCAATGAGATGGCGGGTCACGTAGAAACCATCTTAAAAAAGAATAATTATCAGATATGTGTACGTGATGTTAAAAAAAGTAAAAGGAACGATTTTCAATATGGCGGCGATTAAACACAACAAACTTTCCCTGATTTCAAATGCTGATATCTTAAAAACGACACATACAATTTCAATAAAAATTTTAGATATGGAATAACTCATTATTATCAAACGACTGAGCTAGAAATTATTCATTTTTAAAATTTGGCCAAATTATTTTTTTGAGGGTGCTTAAGTACCTTTAAGCGAGCAAGAAAGTAGAACCGAGAGAACTTGCCAATTTTTAAATTTTCACAAATGATACACCCCTGTCTTGGTGGCCCGGTGAGGTGCCTAAAACTTACTAGGTAGGCAAATAGTTAAAAAAAGTTGACTGGGCTGTTGAAAAGTGAGAAAATTACAACCAGGCCCACATTTTAGAAAAGCTTGGCCAGGTAAACTTAGGAATATTTTTTGGGCTCATTTTAGCCGGGCTGTCTGAAATTTCCAGTTTTTTGACCGGGCTTCCAAAATTGTGATTTAATAGACGCCAGGCAGCCACCGTCCAGGGCCTCACCTAACCACTAAATCAGGGGTGTAGCGATGGAAATTACATAATCTAGCGCCAAGATAGACTAGATCTAGTTCATTCTCCCGAGCCACAAAAGACAATCAGGAAATGAGAAATCTTGGCAAATTGCACCACGGCAAGTTAGGAGAATGTTCCCAGTTCAACTCTCACCCACCTAAAATTTACTCCTTTCTAAAAATTCAAGAACGAGTATTTTCTAGTCTAGCACCAAAAATAGACTAGTTCTAGTCTTAATTTTTGCTCAATTTTTTTAGAGTAGTACGAGTTTTGTGGTTGTGAGGATTAAAGATGTATAAGTATTATACCAGCTCCTAACTATCAAGGACAAACAATAATTTTCTATTAATGTTGGAGCTTAAGTAAAATAACTTTCAATATTGCTATATATTCATTTGATTGCAACAAGCTTTTCTTACCGGTAAAAATCGGTCGAAATTCTGTATAGGTTAATGCCCAGTCGACTTTATTAGCGATACGAAACCCCAAATAATCGAAAATCGTCTTTTCTCTTTTTCCATTATCTTTATAATGTTCAACGCGTAAAACCATTTCATTGTCATTTGTAACTAGATAGAGCTTTTCTAAACCGATCCAATAATTGCCAGGATAACTTCCGAAACCATTTATATATCCTTGAGTGTCTGTGATATTAAATGGGCATCTCAATAAATGGAAAATGTAGATCCAAGTATACTCTATGGGGAAAACATATATCAACGTCAATGTAGCAGAGCATATAATATACACTTATACGCTTAAAACTACGCTCCATTGTCAGCTCTCAAGATTGCTTTCATTTTCAGGAATTTTTAGTGGTTACTTAGCAAAGAAATGAGACCGCATCAAACAAATATAGAAAAGGTGGTAAAAATTCAAAATCAAAATTTGAGAAAACTATATAAGTTACTGTGTCATTATAGTGAGGACGGTTTAGGAATATGAGTGCAAATTTTGCAGAAAGCATGATATTTTGAGGAAAGTATTACCATGGTATGAGAAAGAGATTGAGGGTTGGGCTTTTTTCATCCGAAGATCAAACTTTCCAGAATATAGTCGGTATCGCTAGAGATATTAAGCTGAAGTTTTCAGTACCTTCAGAACGTTTTATTGGGAATGCGATGATGAAAAAAGGTTTTCAGTAACCTGACCCCAAAATGCAGTGATGGCGTCATCACTTGACTGAGGTATCAATATGTTGGCAAAAATTGGGACTTAAAAAGCGATTATTATATAAATATCAATTAATTTGATAATTTTGTATGAATTATGAAGTTCTACATCAATTCCAAGATCTTTTACGTATTTCCACAGAAAAAGTCCCATTTTGAATTTTGGAACCCAATTTTTGACCAGGAATACTAATTTTCAAAACATTTTTGGTCGCGTGACAGCGTCAAATGCTAGCAAATAGGTTGAAGCTTTATTGGTTCAAGTTTGGTTGCAATTGGTTAAGTACAACTGAATTTACGGACGGTCAAGGGAAAAACGAACAAAAAAGCCCTCCAACAATAATGTTGGAGGAGGGGGCGGGGGGGGAGCAATAATACAAAAAGCGTGGATCTGCTTCAAATGGAAATTGTTCGCATGTAGCAAAGCACTAAATGAATAATACTAAACCATAGTTGAAACCGGAAAGGAAATTGCAGATTAAAAAACACTAAAGAGCAAAAACAATAATGCCCTCAATATGTTACAAAACAATGCTCCAATATGTTAAAATATTGTCCCAGGTTTTCTCTAATGAGAGGATAACGATATCTAAGCCATAAGATGTAATGTTTCTAATGATATTTAGGAACAACGTAAAATTTAGAAAGCATTAATTTGCATCTTGATCCATTTAGAAATTATGCCAATTTTTTAGTAAGGATAAATAGGGCCCAATTATGGGGGTGAATTTTGGGTAAAAATGAGAATTGTTTTTTGGTCTACTGAGCAATGTTTTTCATATGTGCTAAAGAAACTCTCTGTAAAATATCATGCTTTCTACAAAATTTGCACTATTTTTCCAATTTGATCACTTTAGCCACCACACTATTATAATAGCGTTAAATATTTTTTTTTTTGAAAATATTTTGTGATATTTATATCTTGTAATGCTCAGTTAACAGTCCAAACAAAACAATTTCTACAGCTTACTAAATAATTTGTTGCTAGCATGAAAACAGTTTCTTGAAACTAAACCAAGTCTAACTAAAAAGCAATGGGGTAATACCGTAATTGTGATTGTTCTTACTGTAATCGTGTTCCAAAGTGCTTACATCTACACCTGAAAGGGGTGAAGGAATTGTCTTATTCCACTCTTTGGCAAATGCTTGATCTTGTAATGTCTCATTTTCGGGAGAGACTCATTTTTGCTGACTGGACTAGGTATTCTCGAGTGTAGGGACACCTAAACAATAGCTATGAAACCCAATGTTGAAAAGTAGGAAGAGGGACCCTTTTAGACTTTTATTAAGGAGTTTTGGCAGAATATTTTGTCTGCGATTGTAATTTCCCTAAAATAAATATCTGCTGATGAGGATATAAGTTCGAGATGGAATAAAAATCTGTCAAAGAATACAACGTAGAAGAGATCTATCTTTAATGTCAAATTAGGTGATATTGTAAATACATAACTTTACCAAATTCTAAATGGCGAAGAATAATTTCGCATTGAGAGTCTTTGTCATAGGACATTTTTAAACTTGAGTGGCATGGGGTAAGGAAGAGCTTATTCTGCCCTCTCCTCGATTTCTCGATAACTAGCAATTCTTAAGTAATCTAATCATGTCACATTATCGGGTCTAGATCGCTAATCCGACAGATTTTTAATACGACACATCAATACTCTGACATTTCCATGGATAAGCATCTATAATCCGACAACAGGATATTTCGACAGAAAAATCCATAAAATTTAGTTCTCGTAAATCCAACACTTCGATATTCCGAGAGAAATAAAGAAACGCATCTAATTTCTGTAAATTTTGAAAGTTTCAAGGCAAACAAAAAAATTTGAGCAAAGAAATGACTCAAGTATTGCAGCACCAAACAGCATCAAACGTTATAAACTGAAGCAGAAATTTGTTGATGATTTCTTAAAGTTTTGAGAAGATCCTAAGCATGAAAAACATCGAAAAGCTCATCCTGTCCTTAAATATAAGCTTGGGAAGCCAGTATTTGTCGCCTCTGCACACGTGTATGAGAAAATTTTCAACTATCTGCCACTTTAATTATATAAAAAAACTAAGATTTTATCTACAAAAAATGGTACTAGCTAGACATATCTGGGTAAAATTAACTAGACATATGAAATTGAAACTAAAAAGGTTCGAAAGCCAGTTGCTATGACCGCCGTCAGGCATTTGTTTCAAAATTTTTTATGTGAAAAAGTTTGTAGTAAATATGCAGGAAATGAAACAAAAAATCAAGATTTCATCTACAAAAGCAGAGTAGTTGTTGTAGAAAAACCAGTAAGGGGTATGAAGCCACCTCCTCTGGCCCAGGTAGGGTTAAGGGAGTACTATATGATTGGAGTTTAAAAGGTATGAAAGAAATGAGAATGAAAGAATCAGCGTGAATGTCGATAGGACTTAAAACTTGCATGTTCATAATGGATTTGCAAGCCTAGGCTTGAGACCACTCAAAATATAAAAATATCATTGTCGGAAGAACAATATTTCAGACTATCAAAAGTTGAAAATTATGGATTATTTTGTCGACTCAAAGATGTTTCGGAATAAGGAAGTATTTGACCTAAAATGTCGGAGTAAAGATGTTTCGTATTTAAAAGTTGTCGAAAGACGGAGCGGACCCCACATCATCACTTATGTACCAAGGTAGCATACTCTTCAAAAAATCTTTAAATATTAAAGTCAATGAAAATCAGAAGCAATGGGTTTTTCTAAAAAATCTCTTGGGAAAAAATTTTATAAAAGGGGAGGGAAAGGGGTACAATCCACCAACAGATTACAGATTATACAACAGAAAGGAATGTAGACTGAAAAAAAACTTACCTTCTTTTCTCCTGAGTAGAACTAGCTCCATTGTTGCTTGCTGGTTAACTTGAATGGTTTGAAAGAAGGGCTGGTAATGGCTTTGAGTACTCCAAATGCCGTCCAATGTCAATGCTTCTTCTAATTTAAGAAAACAAGCAGTTATTGAATGTAAGATAGTAAATTTGGTAGAAAAAAGGTATTTAGCTATGCCGCAATAACAACGACGAATACGGCAGTTTATATTAAGATCTTTCGCTAATGAGAATATAGCAAGCCATGATGTGCTCTATTTAAGATGAGAGAAGGTATATGGCTGTGCAGGGGTTACAGATTTGCCCATCCATCTAAACACTTTGTGGCTCAGAGTTTTTTCTTCAAAGGCAGGTGTTTGGCGGCTTTAAAATTTAGGTTTTTTTGGATTTCCTGAAACACCCGTACGCCTAAAATTCTCCCATATCTTACCAAAATAAGCCTGTCAAAAATGGATTAATGTTATCTAATTAATGGTATTATTGTATTATTATTATTATTATTATTATTATTATTATTAAATACTGACATCATTCAGTGAAAAACATTTAAATTAAGCTCCTATATTTTGAAGAGTCATTTAATGTAAACAAATTTGGGCTCTTTCTGACGACTAAAAGCACATGATTTCGATTGCGATATGCTTTGGCTTTGCTACTTTGTTTGCTAACCCTTCATACTGTCAATGCACAACATTACGAGGGTAATATTTATGCTCAATTTTATAAGTCCAACAAAACAATTTAAAGAACGTAGTATCACTTCCAAAAAATCTATCAATTTTCTTTTAGATTTTTTCCAATTTTATGTTTTTTATTTGCAATTATGAGGTACGTAGTACGAAAACTAGATAAAATACTCAAAAAAAGGAGACAGTGAAGGGGCAATGGATGTGGTTCAATAATTTTTTCAAGATGATCTACAATCAACATCATCCACTTTTAAGCTTTTTGCCATTAATATAACCACTAATATTGAAACTGATTATCGGCTTGTAATAACCAGTCGTCAATGAAAAATGAACTCATTCCCAGGACCTGTCAAATTTTACCACCTTGGAAAACAGATTACGTGAAACGAGGGAAGAAGAAAAATATTCCACATACCATTTTTACAGTCGCAGAGATAAGATTGCTCTAACAAACACATATCTTTACATTTACATCGTCCACAAGTATTAACAAAACCTTCAATAGCGCAATATATGAGGCAGTTCATCTAAAAATGAGTATAAATTCGATAATAGGCTCTTCAGAAAGTATCAGCTTCATTTTTCTATGATCAAAGGAGCGAAGTATCATGTATCAAGTATCAAGTATCAGCGAAGTTTGCATTGAATCGAAAAAATATTAATATATAAGAAACATTCGTTAATCATGTATTATAAGTATTATAGGTTTAGGGGATTCGATTATAAGCTTTAAAAATTATTTGAATATAGTTCGAGTTCATATTTTTTGAATGTTCAACTCTGCTGGGATGGAGATTTAAATCAATATGCACGACCATTTGATTTACAAGAGTTGGATAGGTTCTACTGCAGTTTCGAAGAAATAATTTTGTTGGAAAAAACCTAGTAAATATAAGGTCCAATAATGAGTTAAGTGGTTTATTTTTTCTTCATTTCCTTTTTCTCTTTTTCTAACTAATTTCAATGACTTGAAACTTTAAGTATAGTAACATTCCTTCAAGAGCACTTTCCGTAAATAAAAAATTTTACTCTGCGGGCCGTCGTTCTGATGACGTCATCATCGGTAGTTTTCAAACTAAGTATTTTCTCTGTTTTAATATGTCTCATTAAAGGTAGACTCTTGGGACATTCTGACTTTAATAAAACTTTTTTGTTGTTAAATATCATCAATATTGGTTCGAATTCATCAAAAAGGTTTTTTAGCAATAATTCAGCGTGATGGCAACTACGCTGGAGCCTCTTCAACTACACCATGTCACGACAGACGTCAAGGAAATCATTGTATCCTATTGAATCCTTATAAAAGTTGGTAAAAAATGAATAATGGAGATCTCAAAATGCCCATGATATGATGACGTCATCACTACATTGTTTTCAGCTAAATAGGGCTAAGGGGATATTTCAATGAAATCGTGGAAACAATTAAAAAAGTTACAAACCTCTTTTTTTGAAAACTGTGTAACTCCAGCTTTATGGATGCTTTGATTTCTCGATTGAAGCAAATAGCAGTTGAATCCACCCTCATCCACAACTTCATAGTAATTTATTGTCAAACACTCTTTATCATTTTTGCATTTCAAGATACAAGAGGTTTTTGTGCTACGATAGCGTCCCAACACAGGATTTCCCTCTTGTAATGTATAACTTGAATTTTTCATAAATATTTGTTGAATAATAGCTTCATCAAGTTGCAAACAAAAAGCCAAGTAAGTAAATCCAATGAAAATAGACTCCTTTAGTAGAAAAGCCATGATAAAGATCTGTGTAGAAGCGCTAAGAGACAGAACACACAGACTTCTAAAATAACGATCTTTCAATTTTTTTTACAGTAAAGTACCGAAATTTCACAGTTCTATCGAATTATTGACAGGTAAATGGTAGAAAACTTTGCAATGATTGAATCTATAACATCGTTTTATCTATGGATGAATCGGTGCATTAAATATTTAAAAACTTATTTCAGACTAAGAAAAGAAAAATGACAAGGCAAAAATAAACTACTATGAACGTCTTTGATTATATCAGTCAACACTAACTGTAGGAATAATATGGATAGAAAAAAAGATTTGAGTGTTGAATTTTACTTTTAATTTAAACTAAATTAAAATTAAATTTGTTTATTTTTTCTTGATCAACTTAACATTGCTGCCAAATTTAAATTTACTTTTGACTTTTGATTAAATTTAAATCCATAGAGAAGAAAGTATACTAGAAATTATACTTTTGCTTGGCTGGAGATATAGAGAGTGAGCGCAGAGGTGATATTAGTAGTAGGAAAAGGGGAGTTCTGGCGCAGGCCGAAGGTGAGTAAGGCATGCATAACCTCCCGCTGTGCCTCTATTGAAATGATGCCTGCTAAGAACTATGGGTTTCTGTTTATGCTTGATTGATTTAGCTTATCTTTGAGCATGGAGGGAAAGTTCTAGCTATGCTGAACTGTTTGAAAAAAACACAGTTTTTAAAGTTTATCTACAATGATTCTTCCAATATTTTTCCCAAATTAAATACAACATACTAATCCAGTCACATGTCCAAATAATGGAGACCCTTTAAACTAGCAGTTTCTCAACATATACGAGCAGGCGGGTCCTTTTTTCGTTTTCACATAAATTCTTCCAAATACGTCATGATAAAGTGCAAGGCATGAAAGGAAATGCCTAAAGAACCATGTGGCAAACGAGTGTGTAGTCAAGCGTGCAGTCAACTCAAAACTCACTATTCAGTATATTTTGAAAGATAAATAGAAAATCTAAATTAACTGGATTAAATGGATATTTCACCACCACCACTACCACTACCACCATCACAACTACCACCGTCACCACCACCACCGTCACCACTACCACCGTCACCACTACCACCACCACAACAACTACTTTCACCACCACCACCACAACTGCTTCCACCACCACAGATCAATCCGAATGCTACATTTTTTCCAACAGACTAATTAGATCGCTGTAGTGTTGTATAAAATGAATCCAATTTCTGTCAAAACCTTTATTCAATGACAACTCTCTTCAAGTATAGATCTCCCGCTGAAATCTTCAAGTTTTGTTATATTTTTTACATGAAGCATTGTTTTATGATAGACATATTATTCAGCATTACAGATCTTTGCAACAAAATTATTGAAATGTGTAATTGCTCACTTACTGAGCATGATTAAAGAATTATTATTTTCATACAATGCCATCATTGATATGGAGTTTATAGACATTACTCGTACCCTAAATCCGTCTGCTACAAAAGGAAGTCCACGACATTGCTGTATATGTGAATGCAACATCTTACATACTCTAGACAATTGGAATAGTTGGCAATCCTACACCATTTATGGCACTACATGTATACCTTATAAAGATCTGGATAAAGTTGATCAACGTCAAATGGATTATTTATTAAGGCATGGATTTTTGCCTGATGACAGGAATATGCAACGCATGGAGCAGAATGCTAGTGGATTTATTTCGATTCAACACGGATGTGACAATACCTACAGACAAATCAATCATATTTTAACTTTTCTAGATACATTATCGCAAAATACAACAAAGACTGCTGGCACTCATGTACAAAGGAGGTACGATAGAACACGATTTACCACATCACCAATATGGATTCATAGACATTGAAGAAAGTTTGGCCTTATCAAATATCACGAAAGCATTATCCCATGTTCCCAGACTAGAGAACGAATACTATATCAAAGAATTAAAAGATGTACTTGTTTACTGCTGTAAATATATACTTTAAAAGTCATTATTTTATTCTTTTTTCTTATATCCCTTTGACAGAAATCTCAACAAAATTTAAAAAGAGAGTGGGGAGAAGGAGTCAGTCGAGGAGGAGGTGGTGGCGGTGATGGTGGTGGTGGAGGCGGTTGTGGTGGTGGTTGTAGTGGTGACGGTGGTGGTGGTAGTGGTTGTGGCGGTTGTGGCGGTTGTGGCGGTGGTGTTGTTGGTGTTGTTGGTGGTGGCGGTGGTGGTGGTGAAATATCCATTTAATCCAGTAAATTTAGATTGTCTATTTATCTTTCAAAATATACTGAATAGTGAATTTTGGGTGCACCGACTCTTGCTCACTGGACAATTGCTCACCCTGACAGTTGCTCACCGACAATTTCCCACCCGGTAGTTACTCACCTGATAATTACTCACCCGACAGTTGCTTGTACGCTATTTTGGAGGATTTAATTTTTGAGGCCATTATACCTTTACCCAAACCCTCTCCTAAACTTAAAATACTTTGCTATGGGAAAACACTGGTGAAAAATCTCCATAGTCACGAGATAGTCCCGGGAGAGATTTTTTCCTGAATTAAAAACTTCGACTAGAGAATGTTGTTTATGGAATCCCATGTGCACATTAAGAAAAGTTATCCTAGAATAACAATATTTTTAAGTTAGCCCAGATTAAAATGAGTACTTCAGGGATTATTTGAAAGTTACCCCGGGGTAATACTAAAAACTATCGTTGATAAAATTACTAAGTTATCCCAGGATTGATTTATAAAATGTATCAATTCAAATATAAAATCCTAATATAATATAATAAAATATAAATTCAAATATGGTTTTTATTTTTAATGATCCCTCAATTTCTGCTGATTGAATTTCTCGAAATAATTTTGAGACAGTTCCTTGTGTCTTACAATGGTGTCTTATATATATGTATGTATTCGCTTTCCATCAAATATACATATCCGTAAAAGTATATTATATACAATATATTACAATGTAGGAGAAGGACAGAAGACAGGACTCTAAGAAGGCTAGGAGCCTTATCACAAAGCCCTTTTTACTTTTGCTTATTTATCTCATCTCAACTGGGGTTTTGATAAATAATTTTTAAATTGCTTATCTGATTGTTATTCAAACAAAGGAATATTTTAGTGATGCTTTAGAAATGCTTCTAATTTTGTTTTCTAATTTCCATTCTGAGAAGAATTTAAATATATTTTCTATGGTTAAAAGGACTTGTTATCTTCTGTCAACTCGACATACATTAATTTTATCCTAGGATATTAATGTGCACATAGTATTCCATAAGTGTTGATTTGAAAGATTCTGGAGGCGTAAACTTTGGGTCTTCGAGCGGGAAAAGTGAAAATGAAATTTGATTGGCTGCTAACTTATTTAAATAGCCAATTAAAAATCACCTTTCATTAGCTAACTGGAAAAGACTACTTTCCAGATGAGAATAACTGCATGTGGTGAACAATCTACGGTGATTAACTGTCAGAGATGCAAAGAAGCAATTAAACTTAAGTGCGCAACTATCGAGTGAGCAACTATCGGGTGAGCAAATATCAGGTGGGCAACTGTCGGGCGAGCAACTATCAGGTGGGAAATTGTCGAGTGGGCAACTGTCGGGTGGACAATTGTCGCGTGAGCAACTATCGGGTGGGTAACTATCGGGTGAGCAATTGTCGGTGAGCAACTGTCAAGGTGAGCAATTGTCGGGAGAGCAACTGTCATGGATTCGATTTCATCATTTTAAAAAAAATCGAATATCTCCAGTTTTAAACAACGTTAGGTGACGCACCTACAATCATGGTCGAAATATTGTCGACTTTTTCGAGTGTTTCCTGTATACACGCTTTTTTTTATAAAAATATACTCTATAAGAATATGTGGGATGAAATTGAGCAAAAAGTTAAGAATGTACTAAGAATGTACTCATCTTAAAATTTTGTTGAAAAAGTTACGAAAACTTTGTTTGCACTAAAATTTTCCTTATGGTCTTGTTTTTGCTAAGTTTTTATTCTATAATTCCCATATATCTATCAAATATGTTGCACCGGAGTTCGTTTATGTCTTTCTATATCCTCTTTCAGGTCCAGTTCACGTTTTTCTAACTTTAAAATATCTTACGGATAACATTAGCTCAGTAACCGTGTTAAGAATAAATTAAGAAAAAATAAGATGATTTTGCCTAAAAAGTTAAAAATATTCATGATGACAGAAAAAAACACTATTCTTATAAAAAAAAGCGTGTAAACTGACACCACAAGCGATAAGATGTGTGAAACTTGGATGCCCTATCAGACAGCAATTTATCGCGCAATTTATCTATTAAGAGCCTTGAGTGAAAGAGTGAAAACCATAAGACCACCCAATAACCATAAAACCACCCAACGCCAGTTTTGGGTGGTTTTTACAGCTCATTGAGACGGTTTGATTGGGGACTCGCCAAAATTCGAGCTTTCCAACTTTTTGTCTCAAAAAATCCACGTTGATGTAGAATGGAATATCTAAAAACTGGCAGATTTTGCTCATGGTCCACAATATTTTTGTCCATGATTGTACCCTTTGGCTCAATGCCTCCTGTTGAGGGTCTCTGACGTCATAGATCACTTGATTTTATAAAAAAATAGATATTCCCAGTTTTAAACAACCTTGACGCGATGAAACATTTTTAATTATGATGTCACAAGTAAAGTTGTTATCAGTAAGTTTATTAAGATGGAATGCTTTAGGCATGATGTAGGGCATCTTATATTAAAAGCCTTATATTCACTGCCAGTACCACATCCAATGCTAATGAAAACATGGATCACGTGAAATCACATTTTCCGTTCCAACATAACTCTTTAGGTAGAAAGGCTCTGAAGGTTGATTTTCATAGCATCGTAAAAGTTTCTTTAGTCTGTTTTGTGTCTATAAACATTTCTCATATCACTCCTCGTTTCGTGTTTTGAATATTTGGATTTTGAATGTACTCTGAATTAAAAATGAAAACAATTGCAAAATACTGCAAAAGAAACGGAATTTTTTACGCGCTCTAGTTTCTCTTTTTTGTTATTTTTTGGTCAGAAACAATTATTTTTTCTCGAAAGAAAGTGAAAAATAACAAAAAACAAAACAAAAAACAACAATAAAAGGCATCAAAAACAACAAGAACAACTTATACTTTGAAACTTGGCTACTCTAGTATGATTTTAATTGAGTTTCATTCCATGAAAACATTATTAATTGCTTTTTTTTCAAAATTTGAACCTGTCAGAGTCATATGAATGTTTCTTATGAGGTTTTCAACTTCTATCAGAGTAAATGTTGTAATTTTATGTCGTCTATTGGGTAAGGATACAAAGCCGATATTAAGCCTATATTACATGTTTGCGAGAGAAATACCGGAAAATATTGACCGACATCGAAGTATAGCCCGAGCTTGCGAGGGCAATACGAAGCGGAGGTCAATATTCGCAGGTATTTCACGAACCAAACATGTAATATATGGATTATTACCCGTCAAAGACTTGATCATGTTTTTCCTAAACGCAGAGACTTTTATTTGTTTTGTTTTAATCATTCGATCTTAGAAACACAAGAGTTCATGAAGTAAAACTTTCGAACGTGAAGTATTTCGCATGATGCCATTGCATTGAATTTGTTTATTTTTCTCGTTTTTGTGCGAAAAAAATTGACGTAACTAATAGCAGCGGGCAAATACTGCTCTGTATTTGCCCGGCGTCAATGGCAACAAGAGTTTTTAAACCAATCAAAATGCCGACAAGTTTTATACAGAAAATCTGCCCGCTTAGACGGGTAATAAATGCTTGATATTAGCATACTTTATAACTTTTGAACTTACAATATTGGTCTATATAGTTGATACTCTAGTTCAGTTCTTTTTCTTTTTATTCTTATATATCTTGCTAAAATAGTGTCTAACAATAAATCAAAGTCGAGGGATCGATACTTAACAATTCAAAACATTGCAATATGTTGCGACTACAAATTATGACGTACAAATTATGACGTTACTGAAATTAGATATTTAAAATTAATTACGTATAAAAAACTACAGTAATTAGCATTGAAAAAAATTGTTTCCTCCGAAGCAATCCGCGAATAGGAAGCACGTTAAAAGTTCGTTCAATGTCAAAAATGATTTTGATTGGCTAAAAATTTATAAGTTTGGATAAAAATTTTTCTGAGTCAGGAAAAGATGCCAGATAATTTTTATTTGTCCCAAGACAAAAACATTATGGGTCTCTGAAAAAAGTGTTGTAGTAAAACGACGTTTTGAAACAAATAACTTGAAGAAGATAAAAAATAGCAATAATAACTTGTATTTCCAAAGACTCCTGATAAATTAAAGGTTTTCCCTGTATAGCGTCAAACATCCATAGAAACCATGTTAAAGCATATGTTAAAAATTGTTAAATAATATCTATTGAATAGGATTGATCATGAGCAGTGAGGAACATCTTATTTTTTTGGTTCTTTCATTGTTTTTTACGAGCTTCATATAGATTGCTAATGTTTTACATGTACCTTAGTGTTTTCTGTTATTAAAAACGTTTCTTTGTCCGTGATTAACAAATATGTTACCAATACTAAAAAGAGCAGATGAGATATTCTAAGAATAAATTTGTGTTTCTGTAGGGATTGTGCGGTGAAGGGTGCTATATTCGGAACAGGCAAAAATTTTATTTATTGATTTACTTTAACAAAGTAATTACAGTAACTAATGTTCTTAAAAGAGTCATAAACTTGTTTGGGAGTCATAATTTGTAATTTTATAATACTATTTAATCCAAAATTTTGAAACTTAACGAAATAATAATATCTTTATTGCCCGACAGAGAAATACAGCTCACCAAAAATTAGCTTCCTAAGCAGCTAAAAGGAGTAATTGTTATACATTTTTTTTTTTTGTTCATTGTGCTTTTATTGAGCATTCCATTTTGATTTATGCAGAATTATCTTGTGGTATCCTATTATATGTGAAAAGCAAAATGGGATTTTACCTGATAATAATTATGTTGGTGATTATTCGAGTGGTTAACGGCTGCCCGAATAAGTGTCGTTGTTTTGACGATAATGCCGGTCTCCATACCTCATGTGATCATAAGAATATTGGAGACGCAGAACTGGTAGATATTGCTGCTGCAGTACCTGTTGCTACCAGAGTGTTAGAACTTCGCTTCAATTCCATAACCAACTTTGAAACAAAATATTTCCAACATCTTAAAGGTCTTGAAGGTATCTATCTTACCGGAAACAGAATTGAAAACATACCAAAAGCGATACCATGGGTTAAAGAATTGGACTTGTCTAATAATGCAATAAAGTCAATCAAGAAATCCGATTTTGTTGGTTATCAGAAATTAGATGTCTTATTCTTAAGCAGTAACAAAATATCGAATTTATCTCCCAATCTATTTTTCCATCTATCATCGTTAAAAACACTTTTTCTGGAGGAAAATCTTATTAGTACTATCTATCCAGAAGTGTTCAGAGGTCTTTCAGAGTTAAGGACTTTGAAAATTGATGACAACAAGATAAAACACCTTGAAAAACAAGTATTTAAACATCTTACCAGAATATGGAGGATTTCTATAAATAAAAACGCCATTAAAAAAGTGCCGTCAGATGTGTTTTCGAATTTAACTTCCCTTAGACATATCTTTTTGGAGAACAACAATATCAAAGAAATTGCTGATAGAGCTTTTGCAAATCTAAACCTATGGGCACTGTATTTATCAAACAATAGGATATCAAAAATAGCAGAATCAAGCTTTAATGGCATGGTTTCTAAAAACTTATATCTTACAAATAATGATTTGGACTGTCGATGTCAGTTGTATGATGCTTTAAAAAGGAATACAAAACGTTTGGAACACATTACTGGTAAATGTATGAATAGACCCATTAAAATCAAAGATTACTTGAAAAAGAGTCTATCGAATTGTACGATTTGTTCGATAGAGTCATGTAGAAATATGGGGATTTGTATTGCGGTATCTGAAACTAAATTTAAATGCAATTGTACAGAAAGTTTCTATGGAGAAAAATGTCAATATAAAAATACGTGTTTGCCAAATCCTTGTCAAAACAACGGAACATGTCATGCTGTATCAGATACCAAACTTACATGTAATTGTACACAAGGTTTCTATGGAGAAACATGTCAATACAAAGATATGTGTTTGTCAAATCCTTGTCAAAACAATGGAGTATATATGTATGAGAAAAATAATTACCGATATAAATGTAAAGCATCTTATTATGAAAAGGGCCGTGAAATAAGAAATGCGAATAAATCAGTTAACGGTGATAAAAATAGTGCAACAAAAGGTCAACTTACATTGAATATGTTATATAACTTGTTATTACCCATCTAAGCGGGCCGATTTTCTGTATAAAAAATTTCGGCATTTTGATTGCTTTAAAAACTCTTGTTGCCATTGACACCGGGCAAATACAGAGCGGTATTTGCCCGCTGCTATTGGTTACGTCAATTTTCT
>JANSTP010314915.1:3930-14017 GCA_025330745.1 Cladonema radiatum | reverse complement strand
ATCTATAACGTATATTTCTGGGAATAACGTGTCTTGGAGTTTTTGATTTACTTTATTATTAGCTGAAAAATATCCCAAAAATCCACTATTAAGCTTTGGCTTGCAATATGTCTTATTCAATATTCCACAGTTAAACATATGTAAAACAAAATGTTGTTTTTCCTCCATTTCCTTTATGCTGTAGATGAAAGGGGAGAAATCTTGCGTTTCTGAATAACGTTGTGAAAACCGAGATCTGATGAAACTGTAAATTTGGTAAGGTGTCTTTATAATTTGGCTATTGACGAGAATTTCTAGCTTAACAAAATTATTTTCATAGTTTATATTGTTTTCCAAAAGAACAAAGAAATTTTGACTAGATAAGTGTCCTGCACGGTCCCTAGCTTGAATTTCAATTTTATAACCATCATCTGGCTGCTCCCGAATTTCAATAATACTAAACTGAAATATCAATCTTTTAGTTTGAATATCTATATGAACCCACGGTAGTTCATGTGAGTTTTTTAAAGAAATGCTTAAATTTCTTACATCACCATCTTCATTGTCGACAAAAGTGTTGTCTGGAATATTGAAATATTGCTCTTGGGAGCAAGGTATGAGCGTAACATTAGGTAATTGCACTCCGATTCGCACTGGTAAGTCCATGCAATTAGTCTTTATGACCGCTTTCACCGAGTTCGGAATAATTGTTTGCATTGAGGAAGAAAAATTGTTGGTAGGCTTTTCTTCACTTCCAATCAACTTTTCAGAAATTGCATTAAATTGCTCATAGTGGCAACCTCCGCTAGCAATTTCACACGTACTAAAACTCACGTTGTATACGTTGTCATTTCCTGAAGTAATGTTGTATATAACTAGCGGCAGATCGAGAAATGTTGACACTTGTTCGGAAAAATCCTGCGCGAAACGAAGCAATTCATCTGTAACATGAAAACTGGATGATAGGAGGAAGGTGAAATTTTTGCTAAAATTATTCTTCACATAAACTCTCACTGTGCTTGATGCAATATCTCCCTCGGGATTTCTTGCAGTAACTGTATAATCCAGATATTTGTAGTTCATAAAAAAGTCAGTTTGCAAAATACCTGACAAATTTTTTGTTGTTTCATTGTATGTTACACTTTCTAATTTTATCTCAGGATAACTCTGAACAACTTTTATTTGTAACGTGTCGAGAGTGTCGAAGTACAAAGAATAGAAGAGCAAGTTTAGTGGTATTTTGTAATGGAAAATATCACACGAATCAACAGCAATGCTGATGTTTGATTTTGCTTTGAGATGTGTGTCAAAAAAACATTTTCCAAATTTTTCTACAGAAAAATTACCACGACTTTCTCGAGCACTCAGATTCTTTAATAATTGCCTTGCTTCTGAGCAACTTATGATTTTTTTGGTCCAAAAAACCCAGACTTTATTTTCAAAATTCATTTTTCCAAAGTCTAAAATGTCTATGCTCATATTCAACTTCTTTTCCATATTATTCTTGAAATTGCACAGAAACTGAGGTAAATTTGAAGATGTGTTTTCAAAACTTATATTCTGCTTGACAATGAAGTGGTAATGTGCTTCTCTTTCATCTTCGTCTTTAAATGTTAGTCTGTAATTTAGTGTGTTACTTGCTTCATTAATATCGTAAACAACAAAGGTAAAATAATATTGCTTTTTTGCTGCAATCTTATCACTTCCCACTATATAAAGTATTTTTTCAGAGTTATTAAGGAAAATCCAAGAATCGTTTTCCAGAGGCCTGCTTGTCGTCGAGTCAATTAGAAAAACTTTGAGGTTATACAAATCTCCATCTTCAAAGTCTTTAGCTAAATAGCGGTCTAAAGGATAACGTATACAAGCATTCGCATGTAGTTCAGGTAAAGATATTTTGCTACTGACAACTGGTGGCCGATTGTTCGAATCTTCACATATTGCATCTCTGCTCTCGAACAAACGTTGTACTTTGAAGAAAGGGTAGAAATAGGAAAAAAACACTGCTTCCATAGCATTGTTTTCGCTCTGGAGGCGAGATT
This sequence comes from Cladonema radiatum, assembly GCA_025330745.1. Classification (NCBI taxonomy): domain Eukaryota; kingdom Metazoa; phylum Cnidaria; class Hydrozoa; order Anthoathecata; family Cladonematidae; genus Cladonema; species Cladonema radiatum. Next base: position 11,996 of record JANSTP010314915.1, on the reverse strand, counting down.
TGATTCTTTTTATAGCTATGTAATCACAAGGCGCATACCTCATAGAACATTCTGAAATTGTTATCTCACTGTACCTTCCATCAATGCTCTTTGATATTCTTCTTAGAGATAGCGATTTACTATCAAAAAACTCTCCCATTCGTGATAGTAAATACAACCGTTCATCAAGGCATTTTCCAAATCTGCTATTTGCTACCTCGAAAAATACTTTTAACTTGAAACTGGACATTCTAAAAGTAGAGAGCTTGATTTTTATCGTCAGATTTACTGACATATTACCAGAATCTATTGCTTGCAAAGTAAATGTGTACCCCTCATTGGACTGCTCTTTCAATGCTTCTCTAGTAACAATTATTCTCAAAGTATGATTGGAAGAATCAAAATCTAACCAACAGGTATTCTTTTGCAATAAGTTTAGAGTCAAATTTCGTGTCCATCCATCTTGATTGTCAAAAAACGTATTGTTTGGTATCTTATATAAAAGAAAGTCGCAATCACTTACATACAAAGTGTTTATTTCGTTTCTTATTACTGGAGGATCGTTTTCTGGGACTAGACATATCCCTTCTCTTTTGATAATTAGCTGTTCAACAAAAAAATCTGGAAATACGAAGCTAAAAAACTCTTGCCTTACTTTTCCTTTCTCTCCCAGTATTCTGCTCTCTATTTGTCTGATAATGGTATATGGACAAGTATTAGATACATTGATACAAAATGCAAAATTAAGGAAAATTGTTTTGTTTTTGCTTCTCTTGAAGTGGTCAACAGCAAACTCAGTATCAAAGCGAATGAATTCGCTTATCTTTTGAAAAAACCCTTTTATGTAATTGATGGTCTCGTTACGAAATACTGACAGAATAGCTTTTCCCGCCAATATAATTTCTGGAAATTCGCTGAATAGTTCCACATAGATAGAAGTGTTTACACGTTCTTCGTCGATACGTTCTGCAACAAGGAGAAAGTGATAAATTTTATTCCTCTCGGTGTTCTTATTTGGTAAAACACTCAACTCAAAATTTTCAGTAGAAAAAGTTATCCATTCATTTTTATCAACAGTTGTTCCATTTATATACATTAATGATACGTTCAAATCTTCAATCAATCCACCATTATTATCTAAAAATGTGTCTTTTGGTATAGCAAATTTACCTTTTGTGCAGAAGTCATATCGAAAACGTAGGTTTTTGTACATGACTTTTAGTTGATGATTTTTTTCTTCATTCAGATTGGTTTTCATGATTTGACAACCTGAGGCTTTAGTTGGTTGGTACGATGTATTACTATTCAAGATTTCTCCTTCGTGCAGAAAACATTTTGCGTAGGTTATGTTCAAAAATTCCCGATATCTTTTAGTCTCGATGACGAAAATTCCATTATATGATCTTTCATAATATTGTCTTGAATAACTTTGCATTATACTTACTACTGCACGTGTACCTAAATCCGAATTTGAAGGGCAAGAAAATTGTAAAGTGATGCTTCTGTTATACGTTGGTTTCTCACTGCAAATTTCTATTGCGATAGTAGTCTGAGTTTGAGCACCCCTTGAATCATAAGCTGTCAATAAATATTGATAACCATTTTTAGGAACCTGATCATAAACTGACTCTGTTACTATACCAAATAATGATCGTTTTCCGTCATGTTGTAACCATGAGTGGGGAGGTATTTTTCTTCCATCGAGCAAAGTTAATTCTAAAACAAGATTGTTGATTGGTTTATTATTTGCATCAACAAAATGCTCTTTCGGCAGTGTATAATTAAAGTATGAACAAGGAAAAGCGCAAATCTTTTCAAGACTTTTGCCGACAGCTAAAACTGTAACACGTGAGCATTTTCCTTCCATCTCATCTAAAATTGAGACAGAAAAGAATTCGGGAAGGAGATGATTGATTAAACTATCTGTAACATTGTAGGTTCCTTTTTTCACAAGCTTGTGTCTCATATAATTTATGCTCTTATAATCACACTCTACTTCACTCAAAGAGCAGTTTCTAAATGTGACAAAGCCTCTTATATTTTTGGTACCTTTCGAAAAATATAAAACTGATAATTCATTTTTATGTCTTCGGTCGAAAAAAGATTCCATTTTCTTCTTAAGTTTTTGTAATATTGTAGCATCGCATGCAGGATCCAATGTTGTAAAAAAGCCAATAGAGAATTTGTAGATGGAGTCTTTCCGCGTCGTCTTGTCTTGCAGAAATATATGAGAGTATGCTTTTTCATTGTACATATTTTTCACTTGCAGTAAGTACGTATGTGGCAAAAGCTTGTTCATTTCTACGGGCGTACCATAAATTGAACGGGAAGATGAGTTGAATTGCAACCATGAGTCACAGGTTATTGGCTTATGATCATCATAGAGTAAATCAAAATCAATGTCGAGTTCTTTTCCAAATAAAGAATTGTGAAACAAGCTCAAAGGTATCGTATAGTTTATATCTTTACAAAATTCAACCTCTATTGTAATATTTTCAAGCATATAGGTTTTAAGGTAAGTTTGTACTGAGGTTTGATAAGATATTTGGGGGCTTGACGTTGGAATTATGGATACATTTTTGATACAGTCTTTTCTTGAAAGCACCTCAATTTCTACAAATGTAAACTCTGGTGAAAAAATGGATCTAAAATAAGGATTAACTTCCCCTTTATCAGTTGTTAACTTGGATTTCAATTTTCTTTCTAAATCGATGTCACATTTTATCCCCTGGGCTGTGCAATTTGACCAGCTAAAAACAATTTTCCCATCATTGTTTTCAAATTCGTGAATAAATAGATTCTTCATGTCATTTTCTCCATAAAATCGACATACTCTCATTCCCAACTCTCTTTTGATAAAACGATCAGGTAATGTCATATCAAATTTTAACTCCACTGACAAGCTAAAATTTTGGAAAAAAGTTAAGGTTTTATAGTTAATATTTACTATTAAATTTGTGTTTGCATCGTTTCCTTCCACGTCTTTTGCAGTCAATAAATAAACAAATTGCGTTTCATCAAGGAACCTTATTTCGTTTGAAAAGTGTCCAATGATAACCTGTGTTATGCTGTTGAATTTTATCCAATAATTTTGTGGGAGGTTTGTACCGTTAAGAAAATTTAGCTCTAGGGCTAAATTTCTAGTACCTCCATCTTCGACATCGTAGAAAGTTTCCTCTGGTATCTGAAAGTTTAAATTGCTACAAGCATTTATAACAATCCTTGGCAGTGGCTTCATCAATATGGGCTTATTGCTATAAGGTCTTCTTGTAGTACCAAAGAAGCATCGTTTTTGACGAATAAGTTTCACTGACAGAAGCTTATATCTTGGAGAAAATGAATTCGACAATTTTTCTCTTGGATTACCGTTTCTGTCAAAAATTACTTCATTCATGAATGTTATCAAATTTTCCGGACATTTATCCTCTAAATTGAATGTACAGTTTGTCCAAGAGAAAATAAGAATGTTTTTGTCAACGAAATCTTGCTTCAAATCAATTGTTTTGATGGTGTTTGAAGTTTTGTCTACAAACAAATCAGTGATTTTATTGATAAATTGAAAAAGGTCATCTAACAGTGGAAATGTGTTGGTACCCAGACGAACGATTTTCATTTTATAAAAAAACGGAATATTAGTTTCATTATCCCACATCTTTAGAGTCAAATTTTTATGCGTAGAAAGTCCGTAAGGGTCTGTAGATTTCACAATGTATTTGTAACCGTTACTAGGCTGCTTCAAAATATCAGAAACTTTAAAAACACCGAAAATAACACGGAGGTTGGGATTTAATTGAACCCACGAATCCATTTTAAGCTTGTTGCCAAATATGTCAAGTAAACTTAATGAAAATGACAATGGCTTCCGATCTTCATCGAAAAGTAAATCGTCTGTTATGTGAAATACAAAGATTTCACACGAAGAAACATTGAGAGATAAACCCACTTGCGGTTTTTCTGTTGGAAGAATATTCTTCAAATCAGACGTTGATTTCCGCTCTTTAGTTGATAGTTTATTCAATGTGGATGTTGATTGTGAGGGTATTATCGTTGGCCTAGAACATGTCTTCAAAATGTTTACATTAAAATAGACAAGTTCGAATTGCAATCTATACGTATTTTGAAATTTCTTCAGTAATTTCAATTTCAGGTTGTTGAATGCTCCTTGTTCAAGACATTGTATTTTCACTTTTGAGCAGTTTGTCCAAACTAAATTGACTTGCTCTTTGCTTTGATGAATGGATATTATTAGGATGTTATTTTGGTTTACTTTAGAGACATATGATATAATGTTTTTAACTAGAGACGACGGTGGTAGCTTTGCAGTTGCATAATTTGATGTAATCCAGTCAACATTTATCTTGAAAGTCATATTTACTTGAAAATCTATTCTTGGTTTCTTGGGCAAAATAATTGTGAATCGAATTTTGACAGAAAGCCCCCCAGAGTCCGTTGCAGTCAGGAAATACGTGTAATACGTTTCTGTTGTTGTAAGAATTTCTGCTTGTACAACTCCATATATTTCTTGAGCAACTGCTGAAAATGTTATCCATGAGCTTTTTGGGATATTTTTATCCATAATTGTTTTGAGATGTAATGTCAAGTTTTTAGTATTGCCATCCTCTTTATCATAAAATAAGTCTTCTGGGATTACATAACTTAAATACTGGCAAAGGTTAGCGTAAATATACACTGAGTTTTTTCTTGACAATGGAGGAAGGTTCGTTAATTGCGCGTTAGTAACGGTGGGAGGAGTTGATGTTAGGTTCTTCTCTTCACAAATAGTTTTGGAAATAAAATTTACATTTGTTACCACAAGACTTGGAAAAAGTGAAGCAACGAAGCTAACCTTTACTCTATCGTTTTTTGAAAGAATCTTGTCTTTCAATGTATTGATTTCTTTAATCTTACACGTCTCAATAGAGTTACAGACTGACCAAGATATATTTACTTCCATTCCATTTAAGAAAATGTTATTGAAAACAATTTCATTTTCTTGAAATTCGACTAACTTCTTCCAGACCACCTTCAGAAATTCGATTCGATCATATTCATGGTCATCAAGAGACAGCAATGCAAGCATTTTGAATTCATGGTTTTTGTTTCGGAAGTGCTGTGGTATTTCCATTGTTATTTCCATTTCTGTTTTGTAGCCCATACTGTCATGTGCTACAATAAAAAAGCTTTTTCCTCCATCATAAAAGTCTGCTAATTCAAAAAATCCATATATTATCTGAGAAGTTTCATTAAAGCGAATAAAACTGGTCTTTTTTTCATTTGACTTAAATAGCGGAATCATTTGAAGAGAAAGTTGCGGTGTATAACCATCCTCATAGTCATGAAAAGTCAAGGGTGGAATGCGGTAATGAACCGGTGAACATGGGTTTATTTCCACAGTAAGCTTATCTATCAGTGCTACAGGTCTTGTATTATTATGAATCTTAGTTACAGTGGGAATCTTTTCGGGGATTGTGTTGGATAAAACACAACTTTTATTTGACATAATTTTGCCAGATATCAATACAAATTCAGGAAACATCGACTGAATAAAAATATCTTTCAGGTTTCCTTGCTGATTAAAAAATCTTTCAAAATAAAGCCTTGAATTTTGACTACATACTCTTCTAACTGAACAATCCAGCCATGTGATGATCACTTGCGGATATAGTACTGTAGAAAGACGGACATTCGTGATTTTTATTCTGAAACGGGTGTCACCATTAAGATACTTATTTAGTTTCTCTATCCACTTTTCCTGTATTACCTTATGCGAAATATTTGATTTGAAATATATATAACTCTGCATTTGGATGCTATAATTTGGTAGAATCTGTTGATCTTCGACAGCAAAGCTAATAGTTTGAAACGTCATTGCTCCAAATGCATCCTCACAAACTAATAAGAAGGACATTATTTCATTATCGTTTGATATCCGTATCGATCCATACAAGTGCCTTGTTTTTTTATTGAACTGGAGCCAAGACGTTCTATCAACGTCAGAAAAATTCTGGTATGTAAGGCGCAAATACAAATTCGGTGTGAAACCTTCTTGCCGGTCATAGAATGCATTGTCTGGTACTTTGTAACTCAATTCTTCACAAATTCCTATAGCTAGAGTGGGAATCTTCACAAATACTTCAGGTGCCGTATTTTTTTCATCAAATGATTTGGTATGTGAGGACTGCGACAAGTTGCTTTTTGAAGGTTGACAATATTCTCTATTTTTTTGTACTTGTGTTGCCGTAATGATAAGATCAGGGTTCATTACTGCAGCAAAATCTACCCTAAGTGAGTTTCCTGAGGAGTAAATCTCTCGCTTTAAAAACGTATGTTCTGTACTATTACACATTTTGTCACATACGGACCAGAGGATTTTCATATTGTTCTGTAAAGGGCCATATATACTTGTTGAATGAATAAGTATTCCATCAATTGTCTGTTCTTCACCACTCTTTCGCCTTTGAAAGTACTTGTATAATCGCTGATGGATATAAATGTTTAGGTTTTCAACAGCCATAGGGTTTAATAGAGCAACTTTTGTTTTGATTATTTCAACAGGAGGATCGAATGTTTTTCCATCTATTACAAACTTCAAAATATGGTATGCTGAAAGACCTTCTTTATCTGTTGCAAGAATTTTATAGAAGAAAGAGCGCTTTACAATCATATGCTCAACAGTGATTACACCTTTGAAAATTTGATTGTCCTTGTCGTAAATAAGCCATGAATTTTTCATAGACGTCTGCGTGTTCTCATTGAGTATACTTATATTGAGGTGCCTAGATGAACCATCTTCTACATCGAAAAATGTATCTTCTGGTAGTTGGTATATAAATAACTTGCACGGATTAACGAAAATTTCTGACATATTTTGTTTCGCTTTTGGAGCAGTGTTCTTAAAAGATGGCCAGATGGTTGTTTTTTTAAAACTATTCGGGATGCCGCTTGTTTTTTTGGTGGGGGCTACTTTGATCGAATATTCTGTTTCGTGGAAAACCATATGAAGAACTGCTATTTCAGGTTGCATATGCTTCATAAAACGTGAACGCAAAATATTTTCGCTAATGTAAAAAATATTGTAAAGCATGGGAATGTCGGTTTTGCGTTCTCTGCAAGCACTCCAAAATACATTGAAAAAGTTGTTAGTGTGCTTTTTCAACAAAATAAATTTCACTGGTACAATAGAGTTATCAAAGCTTTCCAATTTAGTTCTTATCAGTCTCAACATCTCATATCTTGTATAATTTGAAAATTGAGGGAGAAACAAAAGACTAAAATAAAAATCGTGCGCAGCTAAGTAAGGATATTTGATAGTAAAAATATGCTCTTCACTTGATCCAACACTATTTGTAGCGATTAACTTGAATTGGGAAAGTTGATGTTTCTGTATTTCAATATCGGTAATAAGGCCCTTTAATATCCGATTTTTTTCGTCGAATTGGAGCCAGTAATCATTGGGAAGGGGATCACCACTCATTAATAACACTTGAAGGGTTAATCGCTGTGTTTTGCCGCCAACGACATTGGTGAACGTATCTTTTGGAATTCGAACACGAAATTCACTACATTGTGATGGTTCCATCAGTGGTAATGGATGCACCAAAACAGGTACAGATTGTAAATATGTTGTAGGTGTTATCGCTGAATATGGAATTTCGGTACTTGCATTATGATTAATCAATTCCATAAGAGAATATTTTTGATCGGAGCAAGGGCCAAAAAACGTAAATTGCACATAAAAAACTTGCATTTCTGGTAACATCATTGAATATAACCGAAGATCGGGAAGACTCTCTGATCTTGCAAGCATTTTAGCAGTTCTTTTTAACTGGTGAACGGGACATGGCGAATAAGGTAACGAACATGTTGTAAATTCATATATGCGTTGATAGGTGCCGATTCCTCTTGATCTGATAATTTGAATTCTGTTACTTCCAGAGAAAAACGTTTTGAATTTCCTCATCAATAAAATATCATTGTAAATATTTGGTTTGTTTGTAATTTCTGATATTGTTATATTAATAGCATGGTTGAAAACGAATTTGATATTCGGGTATTGTAAAACAATCTGGTTTCTTGCAGACTTCCCA
>JANSTP010314804.1:0-16851 GCA_025330745.1 Cladonema radiatum | reverse complement strand
TACGGGGAACGTTAGAAACATTAGAATGGTTTCACTCCAAAAAATTTTGACGTAAGGAGCGCTTTTTCCAAATAAGGCATGCTCACTTCCATAAAAGGAGCGTTACTCTACGCAAATTATATATAGATATTTTAAAAAAAGGTAGAAAAAATCGTGTTCACTTTTCAACTAATATTGCACTATTTATGTTTGTGTAGTTTGAAACTTTACTGAAACCATGCAGTTTCGAAGGCCCATTTTATGGTCATAGCTATCTGCATGGTTTCAATTTAGAATTTTGCATTTTGTTTTTGTAGGTAAGAAACTCAACACAACTCAGCTCAATTACCGTTGGACTGTTAGATTACCAATAACCGCTAAAACTTGGCTCATACTTTAATTGATAATTTTGGGAAAGAAAAATATGACTTATAATAATAATAATATGAAGAAATTACATGAGCATTTTAAAGAGCCAATATCCGATGTAATGCATTGCGACAAATGTCACTTTAGCGAAATAGATTTTAACGCTCCGTAAAAATCAAAATGAACATTAGCGCCAAAGTGTGGCTTTCGCAATGCATTACATCGGATATTGGCTCTTTAAGAAATTTCTCGCTACGCGGAAATTTAATAATATGAAGAAATTACACGAGCATTTTAAGAAATTCTTCCTCCTTATTTTAAAGCTGAGTTTACAACTCCACAATTTTCCCACATTGCAGATGTGTAGAACCTGTCTGCTATACATTTTTAAAGAACTGAATATTTTTGCCTAAAAATGTTGGGAAATGCAATATGTTTGCTGTCAGTATTTTTTGAATGAAGTCAATCTTGATTCAATATTAATTGATGAGGTTGAAAATGATGAGGTTGAAGACATTGTAAAGATGAATTGCAAACAACATTTCCATTTTAACTATGATTTATACTAACATATTGATAAGGAGTACCGTCAAACGGAGTGACTTTGGACACCTGGGGTGACTTCGGACAAAAGCACCAAAATCATTTTGAAATGACTTTAACATAAAAAAACGTTAGTAAGTCAACTTTTTTAGTTAGTTTACTGATAAAACAGAACAATAGTCAATCTCTATTGAAAATTTTACGTGTTAACAGCAATAGTGCCACCAATAGTTGGTATTTTGTGAGCATGTTTGAGGTAAAATTGATGGGGATATGATGAACAGAGTTTTCTGCATATTACTGAGATAATAATGACGTGTCGAATATAAATTTTGAAAGAATATGAATCCAATGGTATAAATATGAAAAATGATTCCCAGAGCATTTTTTTGTTCCAACTAAGAAGAATGAGCAGTAAACTCAATTTTTCAATATCTGTAGGTTGGCTGCAACGGCCTTATATTTTGTCTTGTATATCTTCATCAAACTTTTGAAAATAATGGATTTTATTTTTTTGTGCGTCAGTAGTCGCAAAAAAACACTAGTTATACAATGATTTTGTAAAATGGATAATCAAAACGAATTTTAAGTAGCAAAAATGACAACGAGATCTGGTTGGTCAATCCTACGATACACAATATTACCAAACTTCTGCAATGTCTTATAAAGTATGAAATTACGGGAAATATACCCTGAAAAATTGAAAATATCAATTTCCATTTCGAGAGATATGAAAATTTTATTCCACAAAAAGATTTACAGTCTCTACAAAAACGATAAATTAATTATAGACTATTTTTATATAACTTGTCCGAAGTCACCCCATCTATGTGCGGTGACATCGGACAACTTTAGAGGCTTTTAAAGTTAAAGCAAACGAGATATTATCTGGCTAAAATAGCATGTAGCGCATTGTTTCTACACATTTGTAACTCGATAGAGTTTTCAAAGCATCAACCAATGTGAATCGCGAGTTTTTTCAAAATAGAAGAAAAAAGTGTCCGAAGTCACCCTGTACGCACTGTAGTAAAGAAATAAAAACCAATCATTTCGAAATACAAAAGCACTTTTTAAGGCATAAAGTTTCACTAAGAGCAAAGAAAAGTAATTAAGACAAAATATCAAAATGTTTACAAAGCCTACCTGCAATGATTTTATCCTTTTGAGCAATTAGACACTTTTTAGAATTTTCTATCAACCAATCTCCATTGGGATAAATAGAATGTTTGTAGTTCGGTTTTGATAAAGAGAAATCTTTAAAAGTGACTTTATCGTCATCGTGCAACATCAGACCATAATGATGTGTTTTATACTTGACTTCACCCCCAGTAGAAAATGGGTACTTCTTTTTAACATAAAGTGTTTTTTCCAGAAAATACTTTCTCTCATAATCTAAAAGAATTTATTAACAAGAGAAAAATTCACAGTCAGAAAACTCTATACATGCTTGTATAGGTGCTTAAGGTAATAATAAAGATGAACTTTTTAAAGCGCCAATATTAGATGTCACAATAGTGAGTCTTTGCTTACATAAATTTCCTCCCATTAATAAGTTTATTCCTGAGTTTTATTTGAGAATAACGCTGGTCTGATATTGGCGCTTTAACAAAAGGGACATCATGATAAAATTATAAGTTAAGCTCATATATTAAGGGAGTTAAAAACCTAAATTTATTATGACAGTATGCTTGAGAAGTGGAACTTCCAAGGTACTAAAAACCAGTTAAAATTAGGGTGTATTGAAGGTCTAACTTATCTGAGGGAAAATTCGAGCAAAGCAAAGTCAAGGAACCAAAGTTGTTTTCCCACCCAAATGGGTTCCATTTATACTATTTATTGAGCTTAAACTGTTTTTTACTGTTCTAATTGTTCCCATTATAAATACGACATGAATAAAGCGCTGTAAATAAGGTGCTAATGTCAACTATACAGAAACATCAAATAAAACAAATGTAACACCTTATTACATGCTCAAAAGAAAATTCTGCCACTGGAAACTCAGTAGGGGAACCTTTGATATTGACATTAACCTTATTACAAGTTTTCATTTTAAAATGGACAATCAAGTTGGTCTTAATTGCTGTTAAGTATTTTGTGATTTAATCTGCTCATGGAGATTTTAAAGTAACCTGTCTTTTAAAAGTGGAATTCAAAAAATTATTGGGAAAGAGCTTTTGTAACAAATATACTGCTAACAGATAAAGTTGTAAAGGAAAATATAATCAAAATACTTCATTTTTTCAAAGCATATCCTGTTTTAACATAGCGGCCTTGATTCCATTGACAAATTTTATGTTGGTTTTGCATGAATGAAGCTTGTAGCAGAAATTACAAAAATATTGATCTCTTACATGGTTTGAATGCATATTCACATGTCTCGCTCTGTAACCGCAGCAACTCATCTGAATCTTGATAGCATATAAACATTTGTGTCGGGTATTTCAACCATATTAGATCAACACCATTGAAGTCAAACGAATCGCAAAGACTCCCACTTGCAGCTGATAGAAAAAAGAAGTCAGTAGTCAAGATAAGGGGAGTTTGATGAGTGATATTTTAAACTAGCTATGCAGAAATGTTTGATTCCAAATTGCCCTCACAGATGGTAACCACACAAATACTAGTTTGGAATTTAAACTCAAGTGAAAGAATTCATAATGACTGAAACATTTTCAATTTCAAGAAACACTTGATATTTTGGGCATACCTAATTATGCTGTCATCAAGATGAAACAAAAAAATGCTGTGAGACTCAGAAATCCTAGCATTCATTGTCCCAGCCTATTTTCAGTTTTTTTTTAATGAAGGAATAGATGGCTTTAACTCTATTAGAACTTGCCTTTTTAGGGGCTCCTCAGAACTGGTGGTGGGAGGGGGGGTGCAAAATTTGCTCACCCACTTGAGATCTTGGTCTCTTGGGAACTACTTATGATAAAGCCATGAAATTTGGTACAGTATAATAGAGCAACCTATTCTTTACACTTTCGTACCATATTTATCTTATGATGTCATAATTTTTTGCTGACTTGTTGATGGAAATCAGGATTTTCAAGTTTTTAACTTTGGAGAGCCATTAGAAGTGAACAAAAGAGCTTTTTATGTGCGGTTTTTTATTTTTCTTTTCAAACTACGTACTTTGTTATAATTTGGAGTTACTGAAGTCCTGGGTTGAAAAATTGGATTTCGTCAAAAAATGACCCTAAAATTTGACCTACCAGGTTGTAATTTGAGCATGGTCACAAGAAACTTTTGATAAAAATATTCTCAGATGAATTTTGTTAAAAGTCACAAAGATTCATGGTAAAACCTTTTTTAGTTTATGAGTAATACTAGAAAACTATAGGGGGAGGATGGAATAGCGTTTTTTGGTAGTTTTTTCTTATGAGTTTTTTGACAGCCTTAACTTTCCTAATTTCAAAACTATTGGCATAACCACTTATTTTAGAAAAAGATAAAAATCTAAACAAATCATCAGCCAAGAGATGAAATTTGAGTTTTTCTATGAAGAGGCAACGAAGAAGGTACAAAAAATCTAATCATTTCCTGTATGGGTTGTGTTTCAAAACAGGCTTCCTATTCAAGTTACATTTACATTGGTCAATTCAAGTAAATCTTGTTGAATTATTACATGGTTAGCTCATGGATGTGGAAAAAGGGAGAGTTTCTTTTCAACACAGGAATTATGATAAGGAATAAGGTATCAAGATATTTGAAAATATTTTATGAGGACCGTTAACAGCATGACCATTATGTGGCTGTATTATCAGATATATTACCTGGATATTTTACCTGGTGCAAAAAACCATAATGTAACAAGATGCAAAAATATATCATACTCAATCTAATTTTTCTGAGCACATGTTGAAAAAAATAAAAAAAGACTTTTAACTACATTTTGACTTGATTTTGAATCCATCTACAATCTATCTACAGCGGTCAGTTGAATGCTTTAATCCAGACTTCCACTGTTTTAAAGGAACTTCCAAGTGCCTCAAATATGACAATCTTATATTTGGTTAAACTTTATTAATTTTAACTAAAGATTCATTCACTTGCGAGATAATTATTAGTAATCAATTATTCTAACAACCAATCAAAATCCTGGATAAATCATACTCTTATATTTCTATTTTTATAAGCTACATAAGAAGACCAGTATGGGGACCTAAAACAGTGGTCTTCTTAGACAAGTGGTCTTCTTAGACAGGTGGTATTCTTCTATGGTTGAAAACAATGGAAAATGCCGTTTTAAAACCAAGAACTATCGGTCTTTATACACAGGTGGTCAAATTATAGAGGTGTTCTTTTTAGCAGGTTTTATTGTGGTTTCTTTAATATTTATGGTTGCTAAAAATGATGAGATACATAAATCAAAATCAAGATACAGAAAACTGGATTTGAAGCCTTCAATTACTTGCATTTTCATAAATTCCATAATTTCAAAGTAACAAATCTTTAGCATTAAAATATATCGCTTGCTTAGGTGCAATAATACAGAAAAAGACAACTAATCGAAATATGGGACCAGTAATTTCTTTACGACAGGAAAAAGTTCAGTAAGTAAAGCTACAAACGTAAGATTGAGAGACAGTAAATTAGAAAATAGATAGAGACAGCAAGATAAACTTAAACTAACCAAGAGTCAGAGTTCCATCGGGAAGAGCATATGCACAATGGCTCTTCCGAAAAAATCGCCACCATCCATTTTCAGTTAGTCTTGATACATTACCAACAATATTTCGGCTAGCCATTAACTTTCCATATTCACCAACAAATATACCAAACCGCTGTGTACCCTTTTTAAATACAGTATTTTTGGAATTGGAAAATAGCTGGAAGGAAATTCCTAAAAAGAAAATTAGACAGTTCAATAGTAGTTCTCTACCATTTAGCTATTTTTTTTAAATTAGTAAACGTTAAGCATATAAAGAAAAATATGTTCCTTCAAAAGCCTTTCTAAGGCAAAACAGAACTTAATTTTCATTCCATCTTAATAATCTGACCTTCATCCTAAAATCATTTGTATTTAAAGATTGATAGCTCAAAAAATTTCCTCTAAACTGTAAAAGTATTCTCACATTTAGAAAAAGTAACCATTGCCATTTCCAAAAAGAATTTTAACATTGCTTTTGTAACAGCCTACAATACAAGATCTTACCTTCGTCTAATATCTTAAAAAATGCAGAAAAGGCACATTGCAAATACACAAAAAGAGGATCAGGCGGAAACCTTTGTGTAAATACTCGATTTTTTTATAAGAATATTCAGAAGGTTTCTCGGTATTCATCTAAATTTTCTTCCAAACGTTTCTTAGCAAGTTTCTTAAGTTTCATTGAATAAAAGTTAATTAATCGAAAAAAAGACACGTTGGCCATTTATTGGTTGTTTTTATTAGAAGATTTGTGTACTATATGTAAAAAAGACAAAACATATGGCATCCAAGCACTCTATTTATACAATATGGCCACTCTCAAAGAGCTTTAGGAGTGCAGATGTCCAAAAAAGTTTGTTAACCAAAATTGACTTCATTTTGATTGTTCTAAAAGTTTCTAAATTTTTGGCATGTCTAGTTCTAAGTTTCCTATAAACTGGTTTCTTAAAAAGAAACATGTAGTAACTTTTCTCCAACTCTAGAAAATAATTTTCAAAAATTCTGGGTTCCCAAGACAAAAATATTTCTTAATTCTTCGTTACATCATAATGCATAATTTTAATTCGGTAAGGATACTATGACTACTATAAAAAATAGTTAAATTTACAATTGATTGTTTACTATTTTAGTATTTACCATTAACTATTTACTGTGAAAGTGAAATCATGCACAGATATCAACATGCCCAATCGCCATGCCAATGGTTATAGCGTGCAGAAAATTCCATATAAATAAATTTTTAATCTTTTAATCCCTACTAATAAAGACACTAATCATTTGTTCAAAGTATTGATTCCTTGTTTCTAAACCATGTTTTTTGATCCAAAAAATATTTTTTTATATTATCTGCGTTATAGTAGCACAACAGGAGAACAATTAATAAAAATATTTACGTAGATTAAACAATTCGGTAGCAGTGCAATCTTGATCAAACGACAAAAATTCTACTTTGTTTTTATTTATATCAACACACATAAATGCTTTATAATCTTCTTGACCAATTTCCAAAACATTGTTTTCAATGAATGCTATCTTGCTGCAATATGATGCCAAAACAGGACCTAAAATGATACAAAGCATTTTGTAAAAAAACCTAAGGGCAATAGTTGGCGTGCGTAGCATTTAATACCAAGTAGCAAAATGTGTGGAACCACAATGAAGATTAAATTCAGTATAAAAAAGTGTTTAACATATTTACTAAATAAACTTAAAAACAGCTTTTATTGATAAGCAGTCTGAGATTCATAATTTTCATGATGGTACACTCAGTTGTGTCACAAACATTTTGATTTTCTGTCAGTGCTTTAAGAAACAGCTTGCTTCTCATAAAACTTTCAAATTTGAAAACGACAAAGGAATATTAAGATTTATAGATTTTGTTTAAAATGTTTAAAAAATAAAAAAATATAGACTTAAAATTTTTTGCCTTTTGTATCGTTTTTCATGTTTTTACACATTTTTTTTTTCAGAAATCACACTGTTTCTTTAAAGGTCAGTTCTCCGATTTGGGCTATTAAAGATGCGGTTTGAAACTGAGGTGAAATATTGATGAAATGGAAGCGGCAGTAGTGGGTAGCAACAGAAATAAGTATCTATCAAAACCAACATAAATATCTAGCAATTCGTTAGTTAAGTTGATTCAATATTTACTGTTGTGAAAAAAGTGTTAATTCTCTGGTCCTGAAGGAGAGCATAGCTGAGAATAATACCAAATTTGATCAAAATTTCTTTATTTAGACTGGAAATTTCTTTTGATGCAAAACAAAATACTTTTTAGAGAATATTTCAGTAGTCGTTTTTAATGTTTTATTTACCTCTAAGTTATAAAAAGCCAATATTGCAACCTTTTTTTCAGTTTTTCACCCCACTCAATGATGCAACATTAAATTACATGATCAAATTGCAGTGAAGTTATGAGTCTTGTTCGTATTTATTTGGTCACGATATCAGCCCCAATCAGAGAATTGGGAAAAAATGTACAAAGAAATAAAAAAAAATTATCAACATAGAAACCTGCTTCCAATCTTGATCCAACTGCTCTTATGCAAACATTGAACTTTGGAAATATCCAGAAATTATCTGACAATAATGAGCTTTCTTCGCCATAACCTTGTACTACTTCAAAATTAAAGGTGTTTTCATTTCCTTTATTGACTTCGAAACCATAGATTATATTACTCTTTTTTGAAAACACATGCTTGTTATTAAAGTACTTGCTATTGCGGACTAAAAGAAAAAAACAAAAAAGAAAATTTGATTGAATAAAGCTATATATAATTTCATGATAATCAAATCCATTGCAATGAAATAAAATAACTGCACGATCATAATCTATCAACTAGTATTTGTGATGTAATACTTGATATATTAGTGAGTTTGAGCAATTAAGCGGTTATAGAAACAAACTGCAGTGTTAAACTAATCTATGCTTTGATAAAAGTCATTAAGCTTTCACAAGTTTTAAGAGTTTGAAATTTTTTTAACAACTTGAAATAAATGGTGACAAAAATCTTATTTTCCAGCAAAATTTTAAATAAATTGAAATTAGCAATACATATTGTAGCCCGGGCTCTGTCCTTAGGCACCGTATGAATTGTGTTTCTAAGTTCTGGATTCACTTGCATTTGTTAGAGGGGGCATTTAGATGATAAAGGAAGATAGGCCTTTTTATGATGTTGCACTCAGTTCCTACCCCTAAATTTATATTATTTGAACAGCAACTTTAGAGGCTATGGTCAAGAAATATTCACCAATTGATACTTATTTATATATACTAATGGATAGCAAATGAAGGTATTTTACCAAATAAGCAACAACCATAAACTTGTATGAAAAAAGTTATAAGACGAAATATATGATAGCATTTCCTTTCTCAAGTCCAATATGGAGAGAAATTATGGAAACTATTATTCAACTTTACATTTCCCAAATTTCATTATCTGAAATTCTTCCTAATTTTATTCTGTTGAGTTTGATCGCTGAATCATGTGACAATATTAGAAAATTGATATCCTACATAAAACTTTCAACATGAGCACTGAGGTCTGTAAACTCCTGGATGACAATTAGTACTTAAAAGGCTCTTGTTTTATGACAAAGAGTTTGCTAGAGATATGGAAGTGATGCCAAAAATACTTTGTATCAGATTTTTTGAAGATTCTTTTTTGTCTAACAACAATTAGAGGGATAGGGTAATGAACATATTATTGTTATTATTTATTGATGATCAGGTATTTCACTTTGTAATGCTTTGCAGTACCTTGTAATTCATTCAGGGACTATCCATTTCCTACAAACATTTGAATCAAGAAATCAATTTCATTTTCAATCATAATTTTCCAAAGACGTCTTTTGTACATGGCAAAGGAATCCATTCAAAATGTTTATCAAAGTTAATTGTGATTGAAAGAGGTGTGGTTTTAACTGAATATTGATAATTGTGTATTTTCTGTGGATGGGTGATTCATACTTGGCAAAAAAAAATAAAGTTTCAAGTATCATATAACATTGTCAACCTATATTGACCAGTACCCTTAGATGAAGCTGTACCAACCCTAGAATTATCAAATTCGGTAGAATAAAATTAGCAAGAATTTCAGATAAGGAAATTTGAGAACTATGAAAAGTAGAATGATAGCTTCTATGATAACTTGCAAAAGTGGATATGCTATGATCTATTATATATTATATATATGATATCTATAACTCTTTTCAATACCACTTTATGGCCATTGCTTCTTTAGTAAAGTATGTTCAGCATAAAATTTATTATCCATTATTATATAAATGCTCCTCATTTGGAGAAGAAAAAAATCTAAACCGTAGCCTCAGAGTTACTCAATCAAATAATATAAACTTGGGGTAGGAACTGAGTGAAACATCACAAAAAGGTCTACCTTGCTTTTTTGATCCTCTAAATGCCCCCCTAACAATTCGAAGTGAATACAGAACTACACAAGTAGTTTCCAGGGTGCCTCATGACAGAGGGAGGACTATTGTGTTCAAAAACAACATATCTGATATTTTTTGATAAAAATTACCCTGCCTTTTATATCCCATTTATTCTGTTGTGTTAAAAAATCAGCTATTCAACTCAGCCACTTTTTCATTAATCTCAGTATATTTTCCATATCAAGTATTGCGTCTGTGACAAAATAACTGAATTTTTAAACAAAACTTTTTTAATTAATAAAAACTAAAGATAAATTATCAAAAGATACGTAATATATTTTTAGTGATAAAAAATTTGGCTTACAGATTCGCAGACCAAATCTGCATTTTGTGTCAGCCACAATAAGTTGCTTTGTGTTCTCGTCAATGCATACTGATTTTTGATGCAGAAACTTCACCAAAAAAAGTTCATTTTCAATAAGCTCAAACTGATCACAGTGATCGCCATATTCGTCTGAAGGAAAATGTGAGTATTTTTAAAAATAAAAATTGGGAGGTCCTCTTTCACTAAAGAAAGAATTGAGTCACAAGATAATTTTTGCTGCATGTTGGTAATTTTGAGACAAAAAGTCTGCAGAGCCAAATTTTTGTGACATCTATGAAGAAGTTGGACACATAGAATTAACTAAGATAAGAAATATCACTATCAAATTTACGTCAACATGCACAGAATATCATCACCTTACCTAATGAGACAGTGTTATTTGGAAGTACCAAAGCACATTTAAATGAACCAGTGATATCGAATTCCAATTTCCCATTTAGAGAAATCCTGGAGGCAAGAGTTCGATTATACCTTTCAGTGAATAGTAAGTTGTCCTTTATAAACACACCATACCATTCATCACCATCTACAAATTCAATGAAACTACTGAACCAGGTCTTTTGAGTGTAGTCTAAAGCAAATATTTGTTAAAATAGATTTGAACCTCGGTTACAGAACATGTTTTATAGATTTACAGGGTCTTACCACGTCCCCAACTGTAGCCTCCTTTTATCAAAATTTCTTAAAATTGCAGATGATATGATTATCAAGAGCGGTAAGAATCTCATCATTATCATTTCCAATATGCAACCCTCTGCATAGACAGGACCTCCCAAAATTTGTACTTGTACATGCAAAAGGCATAAGGTATTTTTCTCTAAAAAGACGAACCATAATTTTGGTCGAAAGAGCAACTTTTTTAGACAACATTTTCAGCTCACTTTGTGAAGACAGCATGTAGTTATTTGGCCCAATTTCGATGAATAGGCTCTGCTCACCCCTCTTTAATAGCTCCTTACGAGTTCAAATTGTACTGCACAAGTCAGCTGTATGAATTATTTGTTATATTGAAAAATTATCTTAAAATACACTAAATTTGGTTTAGACTTGAAATAATCATCTGATAATTTTTAAGACTTTAAGGTTCGCAATCTCGAATCTCAACAGAAGCGAAAAAAAGTTTGTGAGTAAAAACGCTCAAAACATCAAAATTATTTTTCCAGCTGCAAAAAAATCAAGAGAAAAGCAATTTTCATATAAAAATGACGAACCAATATTATTTGATATCACTTGCTTAAAATAAAGAGCATCTAAATCTTAACGTAAATCTCATAAAATATCTCAAGACAATTTGCTTTACAACCTGTGACTTACAGTTAAGAACTTTCAATAAAGACTTTGATCCCTCTGGAAGAAGCTAATTTCAATTTTGTGTATTATAAAATGTTTTGATAAAAGATAAAGATTGATATATTGAAATATCTGTTTGGGTAGAGTTATGATCACAGGATGTCTTTGAATCCAAAAAGAGAGAAAAACAGCTGGTTCACATAAATTTTCAATCAAAAATTAACACTTGCATATAATTTTATGCAGCATACAGCAATAAATGTGCAATAAAATAAACCAAAATGTAAAATATCAAAAAATCAAGATCTTCATCTGAGTTAAATCTCAAGAAAACTTTGTAAAAATATTCAAATAAAAACAATCTTAGAACAAAATTCTTACTGACAAGTGGAGTTGATAAACATGCAAAATTCTTCATTGCTAGCTTTACGTCATATGTGTTTTTATTGACACAAACTTTTTCCAATTCATTTTCTGATTCAATAAGGAAAATTCCATTTTTTCCAACACAAAACTTACTGCAGTTCGATGTTGGAATTGGCCCTAGATGGAAGAATAATAAGTAATAAGTAAAACAAACAAATGAACAACTCTATTTTCATAAGTCCATTCACAATGCTGATTATCCAACATACAGTAAAACCTGCATAAGACGGTCACTGTATAAGGCAGCCACCTGTCTAAGAAGGTCACTTTTCTAAGTTGGCAAATGACAGTTTTACATTGAAATGACCCCCTATAAGGCAGCCACCTCTCTAAGACAGCCACATTTTTGGTTCCCAAGGGTGACCGCCTTATACAGGTTCCACTGTAAAAATTAAAGTTGATAAATTCTTTTTCGAACAATATTAAAGAAGGGAGTATACATAAAGAAAAATTTGATAAGGAGGAACTGCTTTTCATTATTTCTGTATTTATTTAATCTTTTATTACTTTCATAAAACAAAACTAAGACGAGAATCATTTTGCTCATCTCAGCACATTTTGGCACTTATCTAAGCACATCTTAGCACAATGACAAGATGAAAATGATCATCGTTTCGCATACCATGGACAATATTGATGATCAATGATTACTACTTTGCTTATCCAAGGTATTAATAATTCACCAAAATGAACCAGCCACAAGGCTTGGTTTGGCTTAGTTGATTTTGATTTTATCCTTCTTCTGAAATGAAATAGGGGAGATGCCAATACCCAAGCACTTAAATAGGGGTTATAAAGTGAATGAATTATGTTCTGCTTAAAGAGTGATCAGGAGTAACTCAGATTGTCATTAACAGATATATACATTTGTAAAAATCTAAAGAAATAAATGAAAATCACAAATTGAACAGTAAAGAAAAGCCTTTCCCAAACCTTAGTTTAACCATGTTGTTGATTATTGAACAATAGTAAGACTGCTTTCACCAGTGAAAAAATTTTTCCTAAAGTCATTTTTTCTGATCGTGAATTAGAAAATTTTGTGTGAAATTTTCTGTCCCATATGTCATGACTGACAATGAGCAAGAGAGTGTATTGGGAAATCACTAACAACTGAAAATTTATTAAAAGAATTCCTTCATACCTGCCGTCAGTGAATCATTAACGGCAATAACACAATCACCACGTTCCGGAAATAACCAGATATTATCAAAGCCAATTGATGATGGTTGGGCAGTACCCACAGTTGTTCCTTCAACATGGCCATCGTTTGTCAATATAAAACCATACATATCATTGTTATCAGTAATAAAAATGTTCTTCTCGAAAAAGAAACTTCCATCGCAAACTAAAGGGTAAAAAGACATCACTTCATATTGTGCTATCTACTTTCTTGTCAAATCAACTTCTTATTAAAACTAAATGTTTTTTTCTTATTATTTTACAACACACAATATATTGTACCTTAGGCTTGGATAAATATGCCTTAGTCACCCTTATAGTCTTTTAAACCAAAAACAAACTCATCTAAGTAGGAAATATTTATGTAGTTGTACCAGTAAATGAGGTTGGGCAACATACTAGACGAAAAACTTGCTCTTCTAACCCAATTGCACACAAGGTATGTAACAAGGATAAACTAAAGTCACTAGAGGTAGGATTATGAGGATATTGTGAACAGATTTGATTCCATTTGGTAGTTTTTATAATACTTATCCAAAACAAAAAACAGTTTTCAACAAATCGGGTGACTTTTGGAAAGATTTAGTTGAGAATATTTTAATAATCAATTTCAAAGACAAAAATCAAAAGGTTTATTCAAAGTCAAAGTGAATAAAGTAGAAATTCTGCAAAGTGAGGTTTCCAAAATCAAAAAAAAATCACTGAAAAAACATGGTTCAAGTACAATAATGAAAGAAAATATAAAAGACTGAGAGAAAAGTAGCTACCTGCATGGAATGAATATGAGCATTCTTTCTGAACAGTTAATCTTGAAGAGTCTTCATTAACACAAACTTTTTTGACAACATCTTGTGACCAAAAGAAATCCAAACCATTGAATTCAAATGTGCTACAGTCACCAGTTGAATCTAAATTAGAGGATATAAATATTTTTAAAAATTTTCTTATGTTTTCAAATTAAGAATTTAGATCTTTTCTCTGAAATGAAAGAGTACGTAATAAACACTTCAATTAAATAAGGAAACTCTTCTTTATTGGTTGTTGAAAATGTATCATTTAAATATATATTACTGCAAGAGTTTCTAAGGAAATTGATTTGTCTTAAACAATAACTTGATCTACTTTAGGCTCTTAACTTATTTAAAACACTAATAATAAAGACAGCATTAATAATAAAGTTACCTAGGACAGCATTTACAGCCATTTTCCAATTATATTGTTTGAATTAACTTCCATGTTACAATATTTTTGTTGATAATCAAAACATGTTACTTTTTCTATCTCCCTTTGAAAAATCATTATGCTACAATATGAGGTTGACAGTTGCATATAATATTTTCTTCTATATTTGGGCATTTTCCAATAATATAAAGTTTCCTTATCTTTTAGATAAGGAAAATTGGTGGAAAGTATCGTTTTCTTACTGCTTGGTTTCTGTTAGTTACGGGAACAATTTATAGTTTCTGCAAAGCAAGTTTAATATTGCCTTGTGCAGAAATCAGCATTTAATCAAATATTGTCACTCTTACTCGATCTCATTAGTAATCTTGAAACAACACTAATCTTTTTAATAAGAAGAATAAGAATATATAAATATAGATCTCTGAATAAATTTTAAATCATGTTAATACAAAAATTTTTTAAAACAGTAATTGTGAACAGCTATGTGTGAGCTGTCAAAACTACTTGGAGATAAAACTGAGGCACCACAAAAAGTGAAAAAGTGTCTCAGCTGAAAGTTGTTGAGGCTAACTGATATTCACCTCCGCAAGTCTTTCTTACACCTCAGCAATTTTGATTTTCTTTTTTCTAACTTGATAGCTAGGTAAGTGTACAGTAAATACTAAACTAAACGTATATGTTTTTTCTTATCTTCTGTTTAGTTAATTGAGTCAAATTACTTCTTGTCGTAAATTTATCATTATGAATACTAAATAAGTAATATTTTTGAACGACTGCTTTTTGCTGTGGGTAACTGATAATATCCTAGGAATTCACATCAGCGATTTCTGCTTGCTGAGGTGAATTCAGACCACAGTTTCTTATCTTATCAAAATAAAACAAGAAAACATAGTTAAAATATTAAAAACGTTGTAGAAAAAATCAGGTTAAAATACCTCAATTGAAGAGGGATACTGTAAATGAAAAAAAAATTAATATTGATCAACAAAAAGAAGAGAATTCATTCGGTGGTAACTTATTACAATCAAAAGGGTTTTTACCCAGTGAAATAGTAGAGTCGAAATTAACATGTGCACACAAGTTTCCAAATGTCCATTCACCAGCAGATGATATTGTTGATGCAGTGCCTGGAACACCTTCAGCTGCAAATAAGTCATTACCATTGTCAAAAATATGTCTATTTATTGATGAACTTCTCAGCAGAGTATTCGCTTTCCACAATTTCGTCTTTGAATGTCCTGACAAAGTTAATTAAAAATCAAAACCTGTAGCATTAATCGATTTGATGTTGTGAAGTAAACATATCTTATAAATAAGATATTTTCTATTGCTGTAAATATTTTTTAAAAGAAGAAATTTTCTTTCAACATTTAAAAGTATATTTAAATTATCAATTTCTTACGTATTGTTACAAGTGGACACTCCTTATTCATGTCTGTCAACCACACAATATTTATATCGAGATCAAAACAAACTTGACGATTAGAAGTACTGAACACTGCAACCATTTTGTCGTCTTGAAATCGAAACCTTGTGCATAAAGCATTTGCTGAAAAATCATCAATGTATTAAAACACACTATAGTTTATCACTGCAAATCGAGGAGAGTGATAACTAGTCTCAGAAGTAAATGGAATGGAAAAATGTACAGTAAAAAACAATTAAAAATAATTTTACTTCACTAGATCCAGGCACCTTTTTGTTTTAGAGTCAAACTAAACATCTACCCAACAAAACTTTTTCATAACAACTGAACTCTTTCTTTGTATTTGGAATCATTCGAAAAATATTAAAAATGAAAAATAATTATAAGAAATATTTTCAAAAGCCCGAAATTGAGGACAGTATGATTTTCAAACGTGGCTTGGGACTAGTGACCAAAAGCTCAATTAATTCTATTGCAGAAGAATTGTAATAAACATTTGCTATCTATATGAAGGTTTTTCATTCAAAAGACTATTATAACCTGAGATATTTAGTATTCACTACTAGGGTAATTTTTCTACATAGTGTGCACCCCCAAGGATTTTGGGGGGGGGGGTCTTGAAGAATTTTAAAAATATTGTTGCATAGGGGAAGGGTTTAATTTTTTTAGGGGGGGGTTCTGAGTTTATCAGATTGAATGATATATGACAAGCTTTGAAATTACTGTCGGACATCGGACAATGTCCGGCAGGAAATACAGCATGATAGGCAGAAAAGATCCTGTAACTGGCATACTTTCCAGTGTAGTTTACATTAGAAAAATGGAGAATATGTTCATGACCCAAAAATGTCCGGTAGAGATGTAAAAATTATTTCAGGGCCTGTATGAAATATAAGTAAATCAGTTATGATTATCTGTGTATATCAATGAAGAATGAAAAAAGTTATCACTTCAAAGATGTAAAATGTATTTTATACAATAAAATGGAATATTAATTTTTGAATGTCACTTCAATAATACCTCATAGCT